>CAIGRT010117469.1:0-10707 GCA_903798405.1 Fraxinus platypoda | reverse complement strand
CAAAAGTAATATCTTCGTTAGACTGAGAATCTTGCTATGTTGACAAATGTTCTACATTTAATACTTCACTTAGCAACAAGTGACAATAGTTTATTGACACTATTTTTATTAGCAAAGGTAATAACAAGTAACAAAAATTCCAGAACTATTACACCAAAAATAGTACTTTCTTTCTTACTAGAATAATTCAGTCACAAGTAACAATTTAGAGGCAACAACCTCATAAAAAATATAATTCTCTTTTCAAACCCAACCCCCCCCCCCCAAAAAAAAAAAAAAAAAAAAAAGATGCGCGTAAAACAAACTGATGATGCATATTGACTTTCCAACACAGTACACTAATATCAGCTTATATCAGACCACCTGCAGTCAAAAAATTACTCGCATCAGGTCTCATCGTTGCAATCCAAGAGAACAATATACATTCTTCTGTCCTCCTCTACGTGCACGTATTTAGCATAAGAGTAATCGGGTTTTTTGATAATTTCTGAATCTCGAGNAACAATATACATTCTTCTGTCCTCCTCTACGTGCACGTATTTAGCATAAGAGTAATCGGGTTTTTTGATAATTTCTGAATCTCGAGATGTTTTTAATACTGTAAATGATAAACGAGCATGTTCTAAACAAAATCTAAAGCAATTTTATCGGTATATAAATGTTTTAATGGAGTTACGTACAAATGGCATTTAAACACTAGTTGGGCAGGGTGTGTGACTGTGTGATGTATAGCAAGACGAGGACGCTTGAAACCTGTTGAGCAGCTAAAAATAGAGTTAAGCCACTTTGCCAGAAATTATTGCCCACCTATTTGACCGATGCAGTGGTGACAAAAGATGATTGGATGCAAAGTTGATTGTTTTCAAATTGTCCAATGACAGAATGACATTCTGTCAAGGAAGATGGCAATTTTTTCTGGCAAATCCACATATAATGCAAGCAGAACAGTAGAGAATTGATCAAAACCCTGGCTCAAATCCCAGACAAAACCTCAGGTGAATTTTTATGGAAAAATCAGAAAACCAAACTTTCTTTGATGCAATTATTATGTATCCATGATCATATTAAACAACTGTCGAAATTAAAAAAGGGAACCAGCTATCAGCGATCACTTATAAATACAAATAAAATGTTCGTGCATTTGAATAAAATTATTACCTAATGGAATCTGGTGCCATATCTTAGGCATTGTAGCATCTTTAAGCAGGAACCTGCGATTCACAAAAATCAATATTGAGTTGAGAAACATTATGATCGTATGCCTATCATCTTTTTACAGGACATATATACTGGTGCTTTTTGGCTAAACAATTTGTTCAGCCTCTAGAGTGGAACTCAAGTAAGAAACCATATAGTCGAACTACTTCATGTGCCGACTAATAGAAGCAACTCTATGTCCTGACTTGTTTAAATGACAAGATGAACTAGGATTGCTAGAATTTTAGAGTAGCGGAGCATAACTTGTAAATCCAATTTTAATACCAATATATATTCCCAATGCAAAAACATTTCCGAATTTCCAATTCCTCCATAATTTGTTGAATTAAGCTACAAATATTAGGGAATAAAGCATTGTTCATGGATTAACGAAAATGTGCACAAGCCTCTATCCCTGCCATGATGCCATCTACATTGGCACGATGTCAATTCATTGTAATTATCATGAAGTTGTGGCCACTAGTATGAAGTTGTAATCAAACACGAGTTAAACTATTTGAAGACATACTTGAATTTATAAGGTACACAATACTAGAAAATTTGATTTCTCGCTACACTAAAATTCTGCAATTATCATCAACGCATTCTGCAACTCATCCAAAAGCATTGAAAAGCACCACTTCCAGATTTTCTTTTCCATTTAAATTGACGGGACCTATAACATTCCCTTGAGTCATCACTAGGCTGCTTTACCTTGTCATACGATGAGGTGAAAACAGCTTTGACTGCTTCAAAAACTTCTTCAACAGGTTTCCCAGCATCAATCTGAAGTTAAAAGAAACACAAGTTACCATTTACGCCGGCATTTTTTGGCCTCAAAGAGCACGTTCGGCTAGGATTGAAAGTTGGTACTAACTTTTTTTGCCAATGTTTGAGGTTTTTCAAAAGTTACTTATCTTTTTAGAAATACTATTATTACCTTTCGAACCTTCCCCCTGGAGTTGTAGTATTCAATTACTGGGAGACTAGACTCCATGAAAACCTTGAAGCGCTTCCTTATTGTTTCAATGTTATCGTCTTCTCTACCCTTCAAGCAGGTAAATAAACAAAGGAAATGTAAAAGACGAATAAAATGGTGGAAGAAACAGAAAGGACGTGAAAATTTTGATTAGGAATACAAAGAATATGTAACCTGATTTCGACTCAAAAGGCGCCTCTCCATCTCTTCTTCTGAACAATCAAAGAAAAGCACAAACTCTGGCACAATTTCAGTCTGCAAAACACAGTCTTCAATAAAGCACAAAAAAAGATAGGAAAATACAAAAAATATTATGCCTTAGCAATCTCAAAGCAAATATAATATATGTAGAACTAGCAAAAGGAATAACATATAGATTATTTTACTTATATATATATATATATAGAGAGAGAGAGAGAGAGAGAGAGAGAGAGATTGATTTGAAAAACAGGTATAATAGAAAACTCACAACAGATTCAAATGCTGCACGATTCTCCTCGTTACGGGGGAAACCATCAATGAGAAATTTGTCATTGCCACTTTCATGCATTGCTTGTTGTAGAAGCTTAACTGTTACCTCTGAAGGTACAATTTTTCCCTCCTTAATCATGTTCTGAATCATTGTCCTGTATATAATAAGATAAATACTTAGACAGACTACAATAACTAAGAATCTAACTTGGATAAAATATTTCAAACAAAAAACGTAGCATATTCCATGAAGCCTAAATATTTGATAGTTAATAGTCACTCTTCATCTTGTACAGAGGCTTCTGAATTTAAAAGAAACACAAATTACCACAATTATCTTAATAGATATAATATGTGCAGGAGACAACCTCAGTGGATCAAATCAATTATTTGATCTATAGTACAAGAGAATTTCGGACAACAATTATAAAAGTGACAACTGAAGAGCACTTAAGTATGAAGCACCCATCCTTACATTAGAAAATAGATTTATAACATTCTTCTTTTGAAGAGGATACGAAACATTCGCATTAAAAAATAAAGAAAAAGAAATTGTACCCATTTTCAGAACCAGATTTTATTTCGGCTCGGAGCAGATCACCAGCACTGAGATGGGTGTACCCAAAGTGTTGGACAATATTTGCGCACTGAGTGCCCTTACCACTGCCAGGGCCACCTGCTCAAGTTTAAGGTTTAAAAACAAAACAGATATCAGACTTGCTTTAAAATTAACAGAAGAAAATATTAAACTAACAACAAATATACTAAGAGAAACAGCACAAGGTAGGATATCAAATTTGCTTCAGAATTAGCTTAAGAAATACTAAGAAAAGCCACAAACTAGATTTAAATGAATAAATTTATGTCTTCTTCAACAACTCAAGCTTTAGTGATTCAAAATGGTATCAGAGCGTGAACCATTATAAAAAAAATTTGATGTGTCGAGCCATTGATAAAAAAATGAAATAGGTGTGCATATGAGGGGCGTGTTTGTGACGCCGCAAATTCTCTCTACTGTCCATCATTTTCGGAATTAGGGCCTAGATGAAAAGGTTTGAAAGTTCAGTGACCAGATTATATGATTTGCCCATATTGAGGGACCAAATTGCAAATTTTCAAAATGTGGTTTCTTGGGTCTGTGAACAATACACGAAAATTGGTAATTGGGAAAAATGTTTTGGTTTTATGGAAGGAATGCTAGGAGATTTTTTTTTGCCTCTACATGTTAGTTGGATTATCTCTATGTAAAGTATAATATGTTGTCTGTAAGAATATACGTGTAGAGAAAACTAGGAAAATAATTACCTTAAATGATGTAAACATATTTTATTCTCTAACACGTGAGAAATGCTAAAATCAAATATTCTTACCTAGAATATGTGTGTGTACGTTATTAAGTGGCAATCAATATATTTTTGCCTTCAAATTTAGCCATAAATCATTGGTCGAAATCCTAGCATCCAGTGTGCTATAAATTTAGACAAAAGTTACTCCAGACCAAAATCATCTCACATGTCTCATCTCTTTCTCCCTCTTGCAGTTTCCCCTTTTGTCTCATACACACCGTCACACGCACACACACAAGTACACCTACTGAAGTACTTTTATTATTTCAAAATTTTATTTAAGTGATATAAATGTCGCCCTTTCTAAGGACTAAGAGTTTGGGCTTTTATATGAAGTGAACTAACATTGAAGTCTAGATTTAAATAAACAACTGTGTTCCTTATTTATCAACTTAAGATTCATGTAATTCACCACAAGGTTAGAACACTAACTATTTTGAAGCTAATGCAGCATAAATCCATTCTTCACTAA
The DNA here is from genome assembly GCA_903798405.1 of Fraxinus platypoda. Classification (NCBI taxonomy): domain Eukaryota; kingdom Viridiplantae; phylum Streptophyta; class Magnoliopsida; order Lamiales; family Oleaceae; genus Fraxinus; species Fraxinus platypoda. The sequence goes on along the minus strand of CAIGRT010117469.1, from coordinate 6,242 downwards.
TTGTTTCCACTATTATCTTTATCAAGAAGAACTCCAGCACAAAGTTCAGTCGCACGACTCTTGAGAAGGTTTCATGATAAGCATATCCATGGCTTATTTGTAATTAGATTATGTAAGAAAGTGTTCAACTAGTAGTCCATAAGAATATGAAGAAGAATGATAATTACATGTAATACAAGAATGAGCGGATTCTATGTATAAGGTGGCAAGACAATGAGATGATGGAACAAAATTAACTAACTATTGGCATGGAATAATGCTATTTATCATTACGATGAAGGAACATCGGTGATGTGACCGTCTATGTGGAATAATGAGATTGGGCAATTAAATTTTTATGAGAAAGAGGGGGAGGAAAGAGAGACAGAAATGTGAGGGATAATGAGTTGTCACATTACCAATATTTCATCATCATCATGATAAATAGCATTACTCATTGGCACAAGAACCAAAGGAAATAAGTGAACGAATAAAAATGCTTCTTGAGTTAGGGATGCACAAGAGCATGTGGATTCAGCAGGAAAAATAACACTTCACAGATTCAAATAACTTCGAGGCAGAAAGACCGACTGCAATACAATTAAATATTCAGTGGTGGACATTGAAATATGGAAAACCAAAGCACTCACCCAGTACAAAAACCACTGTAAACTTCTTGTCAGTTCCTTTGGCTTCCTGCAATCAGTTCTAATTTATCAGATAATACTCAGCAAATGGGCTTTTGTAAATTTGCATAAGCCATACATGCACATCATTATTATAGCTGCTTGGTCTAATTATAGCTGCCAAAAGAAGCATCATTAAATAACTGCCATAGGATATGCAAGCAAAAAATAATACCATAATTGAGAACTAAGATGCATTCTCAAAATGAAGAGTATGCTCTGTACATATTGAGTTATGAATTTCTAGTCAATTTGATTAGAGTAATATTTAGACTGAACAAGTCCTAGGCATAGTTTGGTTGCTTGTTGTGCAGAATTTTTGTAGAAATTGGCGACAAACATGAGTAAATTTTGCTCATAGGCTGCAAGCAATTGAAAAATTCAGACTTGAAAATACTGGGAGGCTTCAAACACCCAAAAAAGGAAAAAAGGAAACAATATTAAACTTGTGTGATTTTATTGTCTAAAAAAAAGATTGTAAACTTTTCTTCAGAAACCACGGTCTGCAACTGTATTACAATGCAGAAGATTTTGCTTGCTAATGATGCCTGCCAAAGAGGGTACAAACAAAGCATTCCATGGCATGAATTTTAGAATCCAGCAATTGTTATTGTATCAATTGCATGACTACCATAATAAAAAGAGATGTCTGCGTTCTCAAGCATATCGTTGACAGAAATTCGCAAAATACTGAACCAACAGAGGAAAATGATTGATACCAGTACCTGGTTTCCAGCATCAACAACAGTCGCCATGAGTGTCTACTAAGTTTTCTTTTTAATTATCTGTGCATACAGCCCAAAGCTAAGGGAGGTCAGATGTAAATTTTATTTCGCTTCTTTGGAAGTACAACATTTTCTAGAATTTTCTAAGAATACGGCTGAATTTTCTAATAACAAAAAGAATCCAATAAATCCAGAAAAAATAAAATAAAATAACTTATAATTTAACAGGAAAAGGGGGAAAAAAAGAAAAAAAAGGAAGGAAGATTCAAAAACGCAGAAAATGCTCAAAAGACCTTCAGGGTAGAGATCCAGCACTTCCTACAACACTCAATCACACCACTACAAGATGAAAGCAATTTCTTCTATGTTTTAGTCACAATCACTTAGAATTGAAGGAGAAATTAAAATACTTCCAAAAGGCTAGGCTCTAAATTCAGCTAATATGTCATCATATCAGTCAAAAATGAAAATGTTTTAGCAGCAAAAGATGAGAATTGAGTAAGAAGTTAAATATCTACAAAGTGGTAGTTCTACAACTCAGCAAATATTTGGAACTTGTTTACCAAATGTGAAAATTTTCCAGCAAACAAAATCTCATAATTGAATTGAAACTTGAAAAATTTCAGGCAGTAGATTCCGATTCAGCAAATCGACATTATAAACTAATATAAATACATAACTAACAGAAGATTGTCGTTTTATATGATATGTAAAATCTCATTGCTTCTAATCTATTTATAAATGCAAAACTTAATGTGTCAGATCACAGAAGAATGACCAAATTTTAGTGAAGAAAAGCTCGAAATATGCATCAAAATTATATCTTTACAAAAGGGTAATCTTAAACTTCAGCAAATAATTTGCTGGTTACCAAATATATAAATTAGCAAATAAAATCATAGAATTGAATGCAGGAATCAATCTTCCGCAAGAGGCAGGCTTAACATTCAACCAATAGAAAAGACGTCGAAATTCCTTTTACTGTAATCCGGCAGTAACATTGATCGATAAACAATCAGATTACAGGCTTACAGCAAAATAAACAACTTCTAGAGTGCCTAAAATATGAAATGAAAATCATATTTTCAAAATGATCGGTCCTAACATTCAGCACTCAGAATTCCAATCAAATACAAAATAAAAATTTATTGAATTCTTATTTTTCTGTGATCCCACAATTTTATAAACCTTGAAAAAATAAAATCAGACCAGAGAACTGGGCATGCTTAAAATTTCAGCAAAAACAATCAAATGTTAAGAAATCAAGAAATTGAAAAGGGGAAAATGAACATGATGTACCTTTCAGTGGGTAAGTGGAAAAGGGAGGGAATTGTGGAGATCCCAGAATGTGTGAAACTCAACAACTACCGCGGTGTGTTTCTTGAATTTATAGGCGTGGGGATGTGTTTCTTGAATGGTAGCAACCAATAGATAGTTTTACTACTTTTGGTTTGTAAAAGTGTGTTTGATTGCATAGGAAAATATCAGTTTTCACCCAATTTTTTTGAAGTGTTTAATTGATATTTTTTTTGATCGAAAATATTTTTCAACTTTTAAAAATATGTATAATTTTCCTTTATTTTTAAAGAAAATATTTTCTTTGGGAAGCAGATTTTTATTTTTGTCAAAATAAGGAAAATATTTTCTTTGGGGGTAGGTTTTTGTTTTCCACAAAATAAGGAAAATATTTTCTTTTCTATCATATATTTTTCATGTCAATCAAACACATTATGAGGGAATCTTTGATTGGCTTAATTTTTTATGGAATATGTTATTTTTTTTATTTAAATTCTTATTTTTGGGATGTTTGGTTGATAATTAATTTCATGAATTTTTTTTTTCTAACTTTTGATTACGTAACCATATTTTCCTGAAAAATAAGGAAAACGTTTTCTTTAAGTTGGTTTTTATTTTTCATGTAATTTACTCTCTCTCATGTATCGACTCTCTCATTTATCCACAATAAAAAATAGACAAGTATAATATTTTTTAGATTGAAAACTAAATTAATCAAACATATTTAATTAATAATTTTCATACAAATTAGTTCTAAACAATTGAAATGTCAACAATTTATTTTCTATGCAAATTCCATTTTCACAATCAAATGCACCCTAATATCAAATATTAATGGTCTGGAGTAGAGTTAATTGTCCTAATAACCACCCAACTTACATATATTTTTTTATTGCTAAGTTTAAAATCGGGTTTTAATCACTTAACTTATTCCAATGTTGGACGTTACCCACTGCACAACATTCGTTTCAAACTTCTAACGGAATAATGACATGATTGACGGAATGCACAAGTGAAGCCATGTCACGTAGTTACCAAATTGTCATTTGAGAAAAAGGTCTTCAATTGCTCATTATACTTTAAAAAACGTATTCGATTGCTCATTGAACTTTGAGGTAGTCGAATTTGATCACCAATCTTATAAAAATGACATCATTCTGTCGATCGCTACAAATGTGTATCACGTGCGCGTAAAAATAATAAAGTAGACAAACGAGTCCAAATTGTCAATCCCACAATGAATGATTACTCAATTACACAATAGCTAAATTTAATTTTAACAACAAAACACAAAATAAATTTGAATTTTGCAGATGATGGAAATAACTTAAAATTCTATAAAAATAATGAAAAAATCACATACATATTATTTGATCTTTTCCATTACCTAGTACTAGAATTAAATAATTTAAGAACGTAAACGCATGAATTAAACATGCCATAAAAATAGGAAAAGTGTACAAAACGATGCCAATGCACTTAAATTACCCGATTTTCACGAGTTATAATATCGCACACTACTATTTCATTCAGCCATAAGAAATATCGTATTTCATTATAGTTCTAAAATGAATACAAAAACTTACGAGTAACCTACTAAGTAGAACAAACGTGTTAAAAAGAAAAAAAATTACTTATAAAACTACCAAAAATAAAAAAAAACTTATGAAAATATAACTGGGATCTGAATGGTTAAATGATATAAATAAAATAAGAACATTAATAAATGAAATGGGCAGTGGAATCTAAGAATCAAGACATAAAAAAAATTAACTACTTTGTCTACAATGAAGAATCTAATGATATTATTATGTATTATTTATTTTATGAGAAATCGTTTTGATAATTTGGCCATATGTTCCAAACAGTTGGCTGCTTTCCACCATGTTAGTTATATGGAATATATGCTTATTTCTGATGTTTGGAGCTTTATTTCGGATTCTTCACTCTCGACAAGCCACCTTCTTGTGGAATTTTGTAGTAAAAAGTGTCTTTCATTCGAAGGAACTCTAACGTGTCAGTGTACAAGATTTTATTGATTTAAAAAGGTATACAACCATGAGCATATTTTAATTTAAAAAGTACCTTAATCTTCACCGAATCAATTCATGATTTCTTAATTTATTGCAATCTAAATTGTCGTGGCCTTAACTACCCTTGACATATAAGATATATTTAGGAAAACTTGCAACGAGTTCTCATCACTTGCAAGAAGTGCAAACGAGTCATTAACCTTTTAAACGTTGGCATTGCCAACCTCAAATCTTTCATATCATGGAGGGAGTTCTTTTCTATGGATATCCAAAACTTCATCAAAGCGATCAATCTTTTCATTAAGAGGAACATGACAACTTCCTCAGAAATCCCTATCGAAAGAACATGCAAATATGATGGGATTGTCTTGAACAACATAAATGCATCAGCATCGTGACAAAATTATATACCGGTCATCAATGTAGTACAGCTATATACAATTGTGTTCTTGCCACAATCCATACAAAATCAAAAGCTCAAAGGTACAAACACCCCACGAACTAGTTTCTTGTATTAAAACATTTTCACTGACAACATATGAATTACAAACTATTATGTATGTATACTTAGCTGCAAATTTCGAATATTTGCATAGCATATAGTATGGCTGCATACATATATTAGTTAAACAAAATCCTAGGTAAAACTGATTTCGAAAAAAATGAGAAGATCTCTAAACAATCAAGAATATGGAATTACCCTCCAATCGCGAATTCTATTATCGTATAAATTGTATGTTAGCTCCATCAAACCCAAGATACGGAATCAATCTCGTCTCTTGATTTCTTATACAGTTCAAGCCTTTTGGCACATTTCAATCTTATCTTCGTCTATGCCGGATCTTCATCCAACAAGTCTGAGAGTTGTTTACACTAAAATATTAGCAAACCCACAAAAACCATGAATATGATACAGCAGCTTTTAGCAAGTATCAACTTGGGGTGTGGGTGGGGGTGTACGTGTATGTGAGGAGGCAGGGGAGAGCTCACATCCAGAGCATTAGTTCCTTTACCATCAAATCTAGTTTTGTCAACACTACAAATGCGCATTAACATACAATTATTGCAAATAGAGCCCCCGTTTGGTGCACATTTTCGAAAAAAGAATGCATTTTTATTGTTGATGTGATGTGAAATATGTGGTTAAAAAAGAATGAAAAGTTATTGATGTGATGGAAAATATTATTTTATTGAAGAATGTGTGGTTGAAAATAAGTAGAAGAATGAGAATGAAAATAAAAAGGTGGCTCAAACAGGACCAGAGCTCCATAAAAATGGCAAACACACAGCTTCTGCAGTTCCAAAATTTAGATTAATCAAAGACAAGCAAACATACCCATCGGGTCGACTTTCCTGGAAGGTTTAATAGCATCTGATGTGGTGATATCTTGGTTTGCCGGAGATATAGCTAGTATGATGCAGTTGGGATCCACATGCACAAAATCCATTACAAGGCAAAATATATATATATTAACGCTCCAATCCACTAGAAATCAACAAAATATCAAGATCAAGGTTACAAT
>CAIGRT010117444.1:0-13728 GCA_903798405.1 Fraxinus platypoda | reverse complement strand
ACGATAAAAGGAAATTGAAATATACGAGGCATTTCAGACAGAGAAAATTAGGATTGGTACGATAAAAGGAAATTGAAATATACACCTATCTAAAATGTAATTGGTATTTGGTACCGTACATGCTATCACATTATGCCCTGGTTTAGTAATGTCAACTAGTCGAGTCGAGTCGAAACTCAAAGCTCGGACTCAGCTCGAGTAAAACAAGTCCGAGCTTTTTTGGGCCCGAGCCGAGCAGAGCAAAAGCTCGGCCAAAAATTTTAGGCTCGACTCGAGCTTTCGGCTCGGGCCTTTAAGAGCCGGCTCGATTTTATTATTATTATTATTATTTTAAATTTTTTTTCGTGGCTGCTGCCTGCATTTGCAGGCAGCTATGACAGCTGTCTGCATTGCAGCAGCTACATTAATTTTTTTTTCCTAAAAGATGGGTCGGCTAGCGAGCTTTTTTGCCATCCCTACCCTAGTTTGAGCTCCATTATTTGAAAATAAATTGATTTTGAAATAGTATTTTATAAAAAAATTGTAGTTAAAAATGAAGGAGAATTTTTGGATTTACATATAATATTATTTTATTGAGAGAATACGTGGTTGATAATACAAGAGAGAAAAGTGAATTAAATTTAATGGATGATTTTTATTAGCTTCTTAGCGCCCGAAGGATCAACACGAACTAAAATCAAGTTAAATTTTTTTTCCCCAAAAATCATGAGATGATTCAACTTTTAAATACTAATAATAATATTATAAAATTAAATCATTCTGCATATCCACCCCAACCCATTCCATCTCATCTCATCTCATCTCACCACATCCCATCCACTCCACCCAATTTCACGCCCAAACCATAAATCATTTTTCTCTCCTTTCTCTCTCTCTCTCTCTCTCTCTCTCTATGCTCTCCCTTCTCTCTTATCTCTCTCTATCACATATAGTAGCCAAGTTAACAATTCGACGCACAATTCAATCATTACCGTCAACTTCGGCCACCGTCACTAGAACCAACCACCGAAAGACCACCAACTATCATCAAGAGACCACTGCAACGACGCTTATAGCTACGAGCCCCGTTACTCAACAACGATGGTTTTGAGTGGGTGGTTTTGAGGTGATTTCTTCATCTTCCAATCTAATCTGATCTGTTGTTTAGTTAAAGTTTAGAGATAGTTTTTGTTAGTGGTGGTGCAGGTAATGATGGTGTTAGCGGTGATGGCGATGTCGATGAAAATGGTAGTGTAGGTGGTGGTGTTGCGACAGTTATAGGTGGCACAGAGTTCGGTAGCTGTCGGTGGTGGATTGAGGTTGATGTGGGATAAAGAGTGTTTGTGACCAATTATTTAAGTAATTATGACCAATAAATTGGCTAATTTATAAACAATAAATAATATGTGATTGACAAAATCGATAATTTGTGACAAATAAATAATATTTGATATAAAAAAATATGTGAAATTGGGCCTAAATTTGTAATTGTAACTCACAATTATTTTAATTGTAACCAAATAATTTGATAATTGTGACCATAAAATAAGTTGTAACCTATAATTTTTGTGATTTATAATTGAAAAATAATACGTGACATATTAATTTGATAATTTGTGATTTTTAAATAAATTGTGACCTATAAAATTTGTAATTGAGAAATAATATGTGACCAATTAATTTGATAATTTATGATCGATAAATAAGTTGTGACATATAGAATTGTGATTTGTGAATATGACGTTTGATAAGTGTATTTTCTACACTTATTTGAGACCTTCAATAATGACATTTTATAGTTCTTTGATTAACAATAGATAGAACACTACATATTTAACACACTGGTGAAAAAATCCTATGAATTAATGCATATTTTTCATATAAATTCAAACTACGAATATGATCGAATCGTGGTAAACATATTTTTAATATATATTGGAAAAGAATATTGAATAAAATTGGATTATAGATTTTTCATTAACACTAGAAAAATACTACTTTATGCGTGTCAAGAATTGGAAATAGCATTAATAAGAGGATTCATAAATCCGATGCATTCATCTCATATCTATAAAACACTTTTAATAGTTTTCTTAGTTAGAGTTAGTATAGAAAATCAAAATTAACTCTTTTGGGTTACAACATATCGAATTTGGTAATAACTAGTACACTGTTATCAAACATTATTTTTTGTGGGATAATAACTCAACTCACTTATTCTATTATTTGTCAACAATCCCGCAAGCTTGTAGATTGCAACCAAACAATGTTATGTGATTGTATTTAGTACGTAACTGTGATCATAAAATATATAATATTTTGACATTAATATATTTAATTAATAATATATTTTTAATAATTCGTTTAATTATTAAAATTTAATTATGACCTATTTTTTGAAATTTTAAAATAATTTTTGAAATTTTGAAATTGTATTTTACAACTACCTTAGATATGTATTGTTTCATTTAATATTTTTTATTTTTTTATTTAGAATGATTTCCTTACGAGGTCCATAATGTAAAATATTTTTTAATATGTATTAACAAGTCATTTTTACTAACTTATAATTTGTTTTTATAAGTTTATTTGTTCCTCGAAAACAAATTTTGAAAGGTCTAAATTTCTTCAAAATAACCTAGCATTTTTTCTTTTTTTTCAACTACTATGTTTTAATATTCGATAAGGAAAATTTGTGTTCGTGTCACAAAGCAAAATCTTCATTTGTCAATTTATTAAGTGAAAAGATCTCAAACCAAATTTCAAATATGTACACCTATTTCAATATACTACCTCGTTACGTAAGAAAATCGTCGTTAATCCAAATAGCAAGAGAGTCTTTAAACATCATTGATTTAGGACTATCATGTAAAATAATTCACGTTCAATGTGACACTAAAATCACCTGAGGCCCTTGAATTATTTTTACTTTTCAAGGTACTTTTCCTTCAACCCGAAGTTTCTGGTAATATAGAACTTCTAGATGACAAGGAAAAACTGTTCAAGTCAAATAGCCCATCTACACACTCCAACGTTGAATAATATTTGAAATGTCAACTACAAATTCCAAGAAACTTTCACGCTTACCGTCCCCACCACCACCTCCGCCGCCGCCGCCCCTTCCTCCCTTATAGCTTTTGTAAATTCATAGCTCAGCTCCAAGCTTACATACTTGTACAAATCCATTTATCTTTCTCTAAAATTAAATGTCAGTTTCTTGCGGAGTAGAGTGGGCGGTGATATTAGGCTGCCTGCGTTGGGGGTGGAAGCGTTGCACCTACGTCGGCTCTGACGACAGTTCCAACTGGCCTATCGCCACGCGTGAGGAATTCGAGCCTATCCCACGAGTTTGTCGCATTCTTCTATCGGTCTATGAACCGGACCTCCATCACCCTTTATACTCCCCGCTCGGTGGCTATCGGCTCAACCCGGACTGGGTCATCAAGCGCGTTGACTACGAGCAAACACTAGGCCACGCGCCGCCTTACTTAATCTACGTCGACCATGATAACAAAGAAATTGTACTAGCCATTAGGGGATTGAATTTAGTTCAAGATAGTGATTACAAATTGTTGCTGGATAATCGATTGGGGATGCAGATGTTTGATGGGGGATATGTTCATCATGGATTGTTGAAATCTTCTATATGGATTTTGAATAACGAGTCGGAATTTTTGAGGAGAATTTGGGAAGAGAATGGGAGAGAATATAAGATGGTTTTTGCAGGACATTCTTTGGGTGCAGGGGTTGCATCATTGCTGAGTTTGATTGTGGTGAACCATACAGATATGTTCGGGGGGATTTCTCGGAATTTGGTGAGGTGCTACGCAGTGGCGCCTGCACGGTGTATGTCACTCAACTTGGCTGTTAAGTATGCTGATGTTATATACTCTGTCGTGCTGCAGGTGAGGTTTCCGGTTTTTCTTCCTCTAATGTGATTGTTCGATAGTGCGTCGAAGGTGTCAAAATGTGCCGGTCGCACATCATCTTAAACTTGATTTTGTCTTGTCCAGGATGATTTCTTGCCGAGAACACCCACCCCATTGGAAGATATATTTGAATCCATCTTTTGGTTAGTTGTCATTGTCATTTCTCTTTGCTAGACGAAACTACTTTGTTTTATATCAATGAGCGAATCTTTATCATCGTTGTTTAAACCAGGCTTTAATGCTTTGGACAGTTTGCCTTGCCTATTATTTCTTGCCTGCTTGAGGGATACCTTCATATCTGAAGATAGAATGATCAGAGATCCAAGAAGACTGTATGCACCAGGTCGAATCTATCACATTGTGGAAAGAAAATGTTGCAGGTAAAATCGAGTTCGCTTTCAATGTTTCCTTCAGAATCTATCTTTTTTTTTTTTTTTCTGTTTGATCATCAGTTTTTTATCAACTATAGTGTTGGAAAATACTTCTCCTCAATGTTGGTGCTTGGTAATATTGAAATTCTCTGTTTGGTACTCAGATGTGGGAGGTATCCTCCAGAGGTCAGAACCGGTATCCCTGTAGATGGAAGATTCGAACACGTAGTCTTATCGTGTAACGCTACATCAGATCATGCAATTATTTGGATAGAACGAGAGGCAGAAATGGCCTTAGAAGTAAGTAGAAGCCATATTATACCTTCAAATTCTCTCAAGAGAATACCTTTGAATGTATGTAATTATTTTCATGTAGAGACTAAAAGAGCAGAGTATGGAGACCATAACGAACCCTCCAAAAGTCCAGAAACTTACGAGGACGCAAACACTCCAAAAAGAACACAGAGATGCATTGGACAGAGCCATCTGTTTGAACATACCTCATACTTCAACCACCACTGAAGAAGAATCATCATCATCCTCGGAATCTTCAACTGCGGTGGATGACCCAAAAAATTCCTCAGTGGCTAAAGGAATGCATTGTAAAAATGCTCAAATTTGTTGGAATGAATTAGTTGAGAAGCTTTTCAAGAGGAACGAGTCAAGAAAATTGCTATTGCAAACAGATGCACCTGTTTAAAGATTTGGTTTAAAGAATTATCATCTTCCCTCTTCTTGGTTCTCTCTTTGTTTGTTTATGTACATAAAAGATTAGTGCATCTTTAGTTGTGCATAGAGTTGCTAGGCTAGGGTGTATGATATATTGTTTGTTCAACTGTAAGACGCGATAATGTAATAAGAGATTACTTTTTCATAGTAACATATAACTCGTTCATCATTTGCAGGTTAGCGTCACATGAAGAGACTATTCGGAAAGGGGAGGCTGCCTCCTTTCATAATGAAAGGAAGAGTCGTAAAGCAATCGTTGGAATGGAAAGAGAGATGACTAAATTACATAGAAAAGTTCAAGATCAGAGGACTTCCTACAGAATTTTCTAGGTCGGAGCATTCACTGTCCAAAATCCAAATTCGAAATAAAATTCAGTTTTCAAATCTTTCCAGATTAGATCCTAAGATCCCTTGGATTTTGCTAGAAATTCTGTCTTGCGTTCTCTTGTGCGAAGATCTATCAATGCATGATTGAACTGTCAAAATTGTGACTTAGAACGAGTTTTCACACAACTGGTCTCCTGCAACTGTACGACCTTCCTAATTGTTATTTCAAAGTGCCAACTAGAAAGTAGAACGTGTTCTCCAAGATCCTGCATTCACCAAGCGTTAGTAGGAAGGTGTGCGTGCATATACACTGAACGTACAAAATAATAAAAGTGCATTTGGGGCTCTGCAGAGGAATATTAAAAATAGAAACACCCAGGAAACACAGCATCTAACTTCAGTTTTCTTCGTTTACATCACAAGAAAGTAGAAAGTAGAGCAACACAAAAGCACGTCACTCAAAAGCGTCCAATAAACATAAAGCACTACAAGATTGCCATCTCAAACTTTGTACAGATATAGTTCCAACTGCTTCGACTAGAGATGTCGAATCATGTTTGCATTGATTCAGCATGATAGTTCTCAAGCTCCTTATCAAGTTCACCGGACGATTTTTCAACAGTTTTCTTTCTCCAGTGAGCACTGCCTCTGCCACGTCCACGTCCCCCTCCTCGTCCACCTCCACGTCCACGTCCATTCCTAAAACCACCACGGCTATTTTGGCTGCACAAAAAGAGATAGCAACGCATATTAACAATACTTGATTAACAGTATGGGTTAGGCAGCCAATAAATGGGTAAAAAACACTATTAGTCATTGAAAGGAGTTTCATGTCAGTCAACGGACTATATTTTGTTCCAAACTCCGAAGTGATCACAGGAGTTCGCTTCTTGAGTCATTTTGGTCACTCAGCTAAAAACCATGTCAGATGCCAAGTTGGATAGTCTATTAGAAAAAACCAACATATTTTACCTGAATAACCAAACTAAAACAAAATGTCAACTTGAATGACTACTTTAAAACAAAATGAAGTTTCTTCGCTGTAAGTTGAGTAGGGTTTTTAACTCAGCCATCAGTTGCAAACACGTGACCATTCTGAAGGAAGAAATTACCAGCCAGCACCATAAATAAAACCCCTCAACCCAAAAACGAAACCTTCATGCTATTAGAACCCAAAGTTCCAACTTTTGAGACAGCTACTGCAAACCTTGCAACCAGAGCATGCTGGTTAAGGCATCTATAGTTCCATACAACTTGGGACTCTTAAGTCAGTATTATTCAGTTTCATGGGTAGAGCAACAAGCGAAAGATCTACAGAATTTCGTACTTATCCCCAAGCTATCATTCAAATTGCAAGTTGATTCCCAACCTATAAAAAGGAGCAAGTCCCCAATCTTCCAATAGAAAGTGCACCAGTCTCAAGGATAGAAATTTTCCAAATATCTACTAGAACACACTGACATGACCAACTTTATGAACATGGACACAGTTTAGAGTATTGACTTCATGATTTTGCCCATCATAACATTGATCAAGGAGGGACCAAATGGTAATTAACGAGTTTTGGTTGTTGGGGATCATTGCCAAACTACATTGAAAGATGGGGACCAACTTACACCTTTAGGTTAGTGACCATGTCCCTTTCGTGAAAGTAATCTTTTGGACTCGATCATGTTTCAAGGGGAGACCAAGCTTCTGATTAATGATTATATTATGGTAGTTTTGTCCCACTCCATAAAGCAGTATTGCTGAAGAGAGGACAACTTCATATAGAATTTACACTAGTAAATTTTCATATCTCAAAAGCATTAGCATTTCAACATATATATTAAAAAGACTAATCATGTTCCATGCTTAAGAAGTGACCAAATGTAATTCTAAGACAGTTCAGAAACCACCTCAAAAGTGTATGTTAATGGACAGCTTACCCAGGATTACGATTAGCAGAACTAAAGCCGCCTCTGGAACGACTTGGTCCAGGCCTGCAAATTTGCTAGCTCCCCGTTAATTGAGCAAATATAGGACAGCTTATGATGGAACTGGTGTTACTATTCAAATCAAAATTTAATTGAAAGATCTTCTAAATAATACTAGGATCAATTCCATCCAGAAATAACAAAATGCAACTGCACATGGACCACTATAATTATTGTGCACAACACTCCTTAACTAAGCAAGACAGCATATTCCAGAACAATCAGCTGTTGCTACAAGAATGTTAACAAACACAAATAAAATTTAAATTATAACCACAGAAATTCCTATCTCAAACAGATTGTTGTACAAAATAAAAATCTCAAATCAACTACCCAGCAAAAACGTGTCAAAAAACAGAAGCATTACATAAATTCCTATCTCAGCAAGATTATTATACAAACAAAATCTCAAATCAACTGATCAGCTAACACCACAGCAACAAAAACTGTCAGTGTGTGGTCAGGCATTTCACCCTCACAATCTGATTTCAGTTAACGGACATGGTGTAACACAAAAGAATACAACCAAGTAAAAATGGAGTAACAAAATGACTATATAAATACACGTACTACCAATACAGAATAATTACAGACATCTGATACAGTATTCAATTTTTTAGGACTTAAAATATTACAATTGCTTGTCATTTCATAACCACAGAACTAATCAGGAATACAATTTGTATTCAAAAATAATTTGGGTACCTTTTGTTAGGATTTCATTGCACAGCTTATTATCATTATAGGGGGTTTAAAGAGAGAAGCAGTTCTTCCAGGGAGCATCCATCGGTCAATCAAAGGAAGCAACTCAGTTTTCAACTTCAACTCTCATGTATTCAGATGAGAAGATGACTAAGAAAAACTCATCTACTCAAGTTCTGTGACATCATAATGCTGGTTTCCTCAGGCGTATAACGCCTCTTGCAAAATACAGAAGTTGGCCAACTAGAGTTGTTGACCCAATTCGAAAAGAATGTATGATTGAAAACTGCATGTAAAACCCTCCATCTATGTTTAGGTTGAGGCCAAAAGATCTCATCAATGCACAGATGGACTGGATAAAAACATCAACTCATCGTACCAAATGCATACTGATTTTAGTAAGTGTGAGACAAAAGATAAAAAGTTTTAAAATGTGAGCTAGGGACTAAAGTACGTTAATAATGTGACCTATGTTGACAAGTCTAGTTTAGATATTCAAGACTCGCAGTAAACACCACATCAAGAGAAAAAATGAGCACAAAGAAAAAACCTAGGAAGTACCAACATAAATTAATTGTAAGGTAATATAGTCACATACATCATAACAACTGTTCTCTTTTTTCCATTTGCTCCTCCAACTACATTCACGCGAGCTGAGACAGGTATCTCCGCATTAGTACCAATTATTTCGATCTTCATAGGCTTCCCATCCAGTTGGACATTATTGTATCTCTTAAGAGCTTGGAATGCGTCACTTCTCCTAGCAAAAACCACTTCAGCCAAACCCTGCTTAACAATAGATTTATTAACTCTGGCAGAAAGTACAATAATAATCTAATACAAGCAACAAGGAGCATAAAATGTTGGAACAATAGATTTGTTATGGAACAATGTAACAAACTCATTAAGAATATTGTCAAGCAAGATAAAATTCAAAATTAGATGCAGAAGACAAGATACACAAGATTAAGACAGCAGGTGACGTAAATGCTGAATTGGGAAAAAAAAGCTAATAGGCAATGCAGCACGTTAAAAACCTGAAACACCCTCATCAAAGCCATTGCACTTGCACAACTGAGGGAAATGTTTTCTTATGAAACAAATACAGTGCCAGTCAAGAGGCTCTAAAAGATAACACAGTTACAAGCATTAACAAGATCCATAACCATGAATTCAAAATTCAAGGGAGACCTGCTTGAGAAATGGCCCTCTAAATTAGTCATAACATCCATGGTTTAATCAAATTGACAAAAGCAGTTCCAGTACAATACAATGTAACAACTAACTTTTGTCAAATTTCAGAGTACGATAGCATTTAGCACTGACCATTATTCACAGTCTCACCCACTTTATACATCAACTCCTGAACAAGCATACCTTGATATCTAATCGTTCATTGGAATGAGTATATCCCAGTTCGACAAAGAATAGTGCCATGCAAGGTGAACAAGCATACCTTGATATCTAATCATTTTTCAGTCTCACCCACTTTATACATCAACTCCTGAACAAGCATACCTTGATATCTAATCGTTCACTGGAATGAGTATATCCCAGTTCGACAAAGAATAGTGCCATGCAAGGTGAACAAGACTACCTTGATATCTAATCGTGCCATGGAAGGTGAACTTTTGCTATTTAAGCAAGCATATATATAAAATAGAATCACTCCAAAAAGTCGAGAGAGCATGTACAAATTCAAAGCATAAAAGGAACTAAATTACAATGAAAAATAATACAATAAGCCTGATACTTACACTTGGACGTCCATTCTTGTCATAGTGAATTGCATATCTTATCAACTCTCCAAGCTCTGAAAATAATTCCTGTGACGCAAGTCCATTTTCAACAAATCTTCAAAAGAAACCCATTGGAAGGATGAATGAAATGTCAAGAAGCATGGTTCAGCTAGTACCCTTATATCGTCATTTGTTACTCCAACGTCCAAGTTGGAGACATATAACTTCGTACCATTTGCTAATCCTGACAACCCAGCAGCTCTAAGGCTATCTTCAAACAGACCATTCTGCCATGGCAAATTCTTGGTTCTGCGGAAGGACTGGTGCATGCAAACCAGAAATATACCGTGATTGGGAAAGTAAATGTCAGCATATGACCAAGAAAATAATATATTACCATTCCTCAAGATAAATCAGATATCAGCAAAATTCCACGAAGAAGTCACATTGAGATGCTCAAACAAGATAATCTAATTCCATGGAAAATTTTGAGGTATGTAAAATTAGAGTAATGGGTAGCTAACTGATTCAACCGTCTGCATGTCAGCAAGTGCTACGAAAAAGGCGAGAGCTCCAGTTCTAAATTTCAGCGAAAGAAGGCACCTTTACAAAAAGGTCATAAACTGATACTGAAATGTAGCCCCCAAAGGAAGTCCATCATTTTGCAACGGTATCCATTATAAAAAATTCCGCAAGCAGCACTAGCACGTGTATCCATCATGAACTCCCCCTCTAAACAATCAATAATGGCAGCTAAATGATGTTTAAAGATGGCTTAGAAAATTCAAGCCTTCAGCAGTTAGCAGATGTTAATATGGTGAAAGCTCTCAAGTTTTCGACTAATGAAGCTCCTCAACATAAGGTGCAAACTTGAATAAGTGTCTTAATGGGCCACCGATGATCTTCTACTTTTGTCAAAAGAATCCATAGTAAAGCCCTTGAACAAAAACCCACACAGGATAAAAGCACATGTATCCATAATGAACTTCCCATCTAAACAATCAATAATGGCAGCTAAATAATGTTTATAGATGGCTTAGAAAATTCAAGCCTTAAGTGGTTAGCAGATGTTAAAATGGTGAAAGCTCTTAAGTTTTCAACTAAAGCAGCCCTTAACAAAAGATGCAAAGTAGCAAAGTGTCTTAATGGGCCACCAACGATCTTGTACTTTAACTTTTGTCATAAGAATCCACAGCAAAGCCCTGAACAAAAAACCACATGAACGGAACTGCGAAGAGCACAGGATAAAAGCACTAAGATTAAACAGCTTTTTTCCAGGCTGCAGAAATATAAGCTTCTCCTCGGACCAAATAGTATCACAGAATCTCTCATATTTGAATTTCTAAAGTAAAATTACAGATCCTTCATTTGAGTCACTAGAGATAGCAGGCTGTCTATGAAAAGCATAAGATTTCAATGTTTTGAGCTTGCCTTGGCAATAGTGTAAGCTGATGATCGAGCATTTATACCAAGTGGACCTCTGCCAGGAGCTTCAGTTGTCCTTCCACCCCTAAAAGACCCTCCTGAGCCTCTACCACGTCGAGGCCTGCCTCGTCCTCTGCCTCTATCACTATTGCGCCTGCTCTTTATCACATCATCAAGAGACATATCTAGAGAAGCCATTAATTAAGAAGACCAGAAAAACCTCTGCTAAACAAAGCAAATCTGCAAGAAAAAATGATCAATTGCATGTCTCATGAGTACCAGTGTCAAACAGGCGAAGCAGCTTATATAACAAAAGGAATAATTTTTTAGAGTAAACTAAAAGATCAAGATCAAAATGTTGCAAAACAATTGACCATTATTTAGGGACAACAGAAATAAATTAAAAATCAGCTAAATAATCACAAAATGACTAATTATTGTTGAAGAAAACTAATACAATTTTTATTATCTGAAGAAACAAATCAAATCTCAAGAGAATATGATGTGATGAATGAGTTTCAGGTAGATCCTGACTTAGCAAAGCCTAAATAAATTACTGCTGGGATAAATTAATATGATGTAGATCCAAACTTGGCAATGCGTTGATAATGGAAAACAATTAATTTTATTGGCTTCATTATTTTGAAAAAGTTATGGGTGTCCGTAAAGATCCAATCTGCACAGATATATATGACCAAATTTTAGGGCTAAAAAATTGTCAGCCCCAGCTTAACCAGATTAATCAACATCAAGATAAAATAATTCAGACACGCAGGTACAGAAAAAATATATTTACTTTTCAAAAATAGAGATGACAAAACAGATATATAAAAATTCCTAGCCAAACACTCGCATAAGATGCTATTCAAAAGCAAACACGAAACTAATAGATCCGACATTCCACAAAATTGCGCCAAAATATTAAAACAAAACAGCATAGTTTATCACCATCGAAAAAAAAATCGATTCACAGCATTTTCAAAGAAAAGTTCGGTGAATTTTTTTTTTTTAAAAAGAAATTTATAATCGAAATCCAAATTAACAATTCTAACAAACACGTGGATATTATACAGAACAAAATTAACAAATCAACAAAAAAACCAAAATATGCACGGGTAAATCAGCTACCTGGATCAAATCTGAAATTTTCCACGACAAAATTTTCTACAGAATAAAGATGAAAAAGGAGGGAGAGGATGAGATCTGTAAGAGATGAGAAATTTATTAATGTTAATTGATTGCACTAAGGGAGCCTTTGGAAGACCTAGGGTTAGAAGAGAGAGGTTACCGAGAGCATTGACTCGACTTTTTGAGAGAGGAGACCTATTAGTGCCTTTGCTACATAAGGGTGCAGACATAATGCTCATTTTACAATGTTGGGTTACAATCCACCTCGTAGGTTGTAAGTCAATGTTGTAATTTATGTGTTGTACATGTAACATTGTTCTCAAGGTTTACACCCGAGAGGCTTGCTTACATAAATTCGGGTGTACACATTGGAGTGTACAAATATCATTTTCCTTTATTCATTTGGTTTGCAGCGTGTTCAATTGTGATTGGCGTCGACTAGCTCGCAAGGAAGAGGTTGGGCGACCCAAGTCCATTTAGTGTTTTTTTTTTTTTGCTAAATAGTATAGTATAACAATTTTTTCGATGACACCGTCCCTACACGGTAATCTCCTTCTAGACTTGTACTTTTGAGTTTCCTATTTGATCGAATCATGTTTTACATATGTACTTCCACCCTATATCATTTTGAATTGAGTATCACTATAATTGCTCGAAATTATAGTTGTAGTGAAAAGAGAAATGGTAAATGGCTGAAGAGGAAGAGATGAAGCCGAAGAAGAGCCAAAGCTTATGGTACATATATCTTAGAAGCATACACGTTCATTATTCCAACCTTACAAGTCAATCTTGTGCACTAACAAACTAGGACGGATGCAGGTCGGAGAGGGGGTCAACGAAGGTCAAAAACATTTGAGAGAAATCAGTAGCTTACTTTGTAGAGTGAAAAAAAAATATTTACGAATAAAAAAACTACGATCATATCAATTCTAAGGTTTTGTAAGCATACCAAACGTGTTTTCATTGTACACGTAAAAATTGCAGACAAGCTTGTAAATTGCAGACAGCTAGAGAAACATATAGCAAAAAATTAATCGAGTACAATGTTGGAAAGTTCTTCGAATAAAATTATTAAATAGTGTAATGGCTCAAATATGGATTTGGAAGGAATTCAGGGACCAACAGCAAATAATGAGAATTGCATGGTTTGAATTGCCACGAAAAAAATTGAAGGTGTTCAAGCTCATTTTCTTAGTTTTCACTTTGACTTTATGCAGACTCACTGAATAATTGCCATACCTATTAAGTAAACACGAAAGCAATCTCAAATCGAGAGAGGATATATACCATTTTCAGGGAAACGTACGTTTTAAGTGTCCGTTTGTTGTAGATTAAAATCATATTTTAGCTTGTGTTTGAATCTAATTTTGAGGAGAATATAAATTTTGGAATAGTGATTAATGTGAGAATGTGTGGTAGAAAA
>CAIGRT010117419.1:0-12362 GCA_903798405.1 Fraxinus platypoda | reverse complement strand
ACTAACTAATAAATTGAAAGACGGAAAAACTTAATGCTTATTTTTCCTTCGATCCACTTGTCAACCCCGAATCACCATTCTGCCACAAATTCAATCACCAAAACTAACCTTTGATCCCCTTTCTTTTCTTGTTTGTTGTAAAATTGGTATGTTTATGCATTAGTTACTACTATTTTAGACTTCCGTTTGATTGCAAGGGTGGAAAATGGGTGGAAAGAAAATGAATTTCAAATAAAATAATTGCCTATAAATTATTTTGTAGGGAATTGTTAATTAAGTGTGTTTGATTTGTATAATTTTCTATCCGGAAAATTTCAAAATTTTATGTCCGTTTGACTTTATTTTACATGGAAATTGTCCATTAAATTGATAATTTTTTCCACAATTGGTTATAAAATTTGTTTCCATTGCCAAAAAGTAAAAAAAAAACGAAAAAAAAAAAATTGTTTCCTAAAAAATCATTTTTTTTCATCAAAGTTTAGTGTTCGTTTAACTTTGTTTTACATGGAAATTGTCCATTAAAGTGAATTTTTTTTTTTCAATTGGTTATAACATTTATTTCTATTTTTTTTCACAATTAGTTATAAAATTTGTTTCCATTACCAAAAAGTAAAAAAAAAAACTAAATTTTTTTTCCTAAAAAATCATTTTTTTAATCAAAGTTTAGTGTTCGTTTGACTTTGTTTTATATGAAAATTATCCATTAAAGTGAATTTTTTTTTACAATTGGTTATGACATTTGTTTCCATTGTAAATAAAAAAAAAATGGAACCAGCCGCCTGGAAAATGAATTCCCCAAAATCAAGCAAAAGAGGCACGTGAGCCTCTCCCCAAGAAAATGTTTTGCCAGCAGAATTTTGCACACCAAACACCTCATTCGGCTGGAAAAGGAAATGAAATTCCAAGTTCCAAGGAAAATAAAGCTAATCAAACAGGGCCTTAGTACATTTAAGTTTTCTTACCGGTCACGTTCTGTGTGTAAAGCATTAGTTTTTGCACGAGTGTAGGCTTCTCTTTTTCTAACTTTTTTTCTTTGGCCTTAAAAAAATGAAAAGAAAAAAATAATAGGTGAAACCTTAAAATATTTGCAATTTCATTTGGTTAGTAGGCTTTTCTTTTACGTGTACCTCTTGTTGAACTATATTCTTTCCAGTTGCTCTTTTTATTGCCACTAGAGACTGTTCGTGTTCCTTTTCTATTCTCTATCACACTTCTGTGAAAAATTCATGTCATATTTTAGCATGGAAAATGAGCTTTATGCGATGGGAATTGTGATTATCGTTACTCATTGAAGGATTCAAGCATGCTGGCGTGCCATCATGGGAAATAGATTACTGCAATTCAGCACGAGTTCCATGGTACAAGATTTTGGCTTCCAGAAAGTATATATGTTGTTATCCAAGTGTGGATGAGTGGGAAGCTTCTGCTGGGGAAGAGGCATTGAATGATGCAAAAGAGCGATACTGGGCAAATATCAATGGTCTTCCTTGTGATAAACCTTTGCCTAACCCAGATTTGTACATTGATGAAATTGATTGGAATACATATATTGATCCTGAGCTGGTGTTGGATTTAGATCGCTAATTCTATAATCCTGATAATGTTGACAAGTTGGACACTACAAAAGAAGAGGTGGATACGGTCCTCAAGTTTTCCAAAGCAAAGGATGATAAGGACCAATCTCATGGTGACAACCCATGGGAAAGTAATCTAGTAAAAGGTACACGAAATTTGATTGATATAAAGCGGGGATGGAATCAGTGGGATGATTCTGTAAATTTGAAGAATGTAAACCCGTGGGGGGAGAGCCACGGTCAACTTGATGTTTCCTTAAAGGGAAATGCATGGAGGGGGGAGAATGAATTGTGGGGTTGGAACCAGAGGTACGCAAATTGTGGGTGTAAGACAAGATGTGTGGGGATAGAGAAAAAATAGTTTTTGGGGTTGGAATACCGGTGGTCAAGAATTAAAAAGTTCGGGTGACTGCGGAAATCCCTGGGAATGCAGCATCTCAAAAGGTGGTGGATACTCCAGAGAGACGTCTTGGGGGGACAATGGGAATGATGAATCCTGGGGTCTGAAGCAGTCGGAATGTCAAAGTAATAAGAAAGATTATTGGGATTCTAGAAGATTGAGGAGAGGTGGAAGAGCCTTCAATGGTAGTTACCGGAAGAGGGGAAGTTCTCCGCAGCATACAAGGTATAAAAGTTGGAAAATGCTATTTGTACACCGGGGTTGACACATCGGTGTGCAGACCCCCTCATAAGAGAGGGTGCCCACGACCAATAAAAAAATCGTGGGCCCCCTCTGTTGCGAGGGAGTCTGTACACCGGGGTGTCAACCCCGGTGTACAAATAGCATGGTCCATAAAAGTTCTAGGTATGAAGGCGACTTCCGTGGGAATAGTCGTCAATAGTAAAAGAAAAATATTTAATCATATTTAGAAGAATGAGTTTATATTTGATTATAAATTCCTCAAAAAGTCCAAATCTTTGGCTCAATGGGAGATTTAGGGATTATTCTCTTTGTATTTCAATTTTGTGTTTTGAGTGTCCATTTTGAGATTATTGAAAATATGTTCTTTTTGGTATTTTGAAAAATTGTTTGAAAACACCCAAAATGCGTTTAGTACATTTTGGCTTGATTATAACTGAAAATAACCAAAATTATTTGTCGTTTTGGGTTTTTTTTTGTAAATTTTTAACTTGTTTTCAAAAACGTGTTTTCACTGTTTTGGAAAATCGAAAACAGAAAATGACTTGAAAATGGTAAAGAGAAAATGCCCTTAGTACTTGACTCTGATTCCTATATTAGGACTTATTTATTTGTAATTCATTTTAATTCCAGCTCTAATTCGTTTCTATGATTGCTCACGTTATAATGGTCTGCCAGCCCCATGTGCAAGTAGTTAGGAAGTTAGATCAGCTGGCATTCCTTTTTTGGCTATATATACATGTAAAGCTAATTTCATTCATGGGAATATTCTTGTGATTCATTCTGAATATCAACGGAGCTTCATTCTCCTCTTTTCTGTTTTCTTCCCTCTTTCCTTCTTGCATCTAATATGGTATCAGAGCATTAATTCTGCTCATCATCTTCATCAAAATTCTTCTATCTCCAACTGTGATTTTCCATGGAATCAACACATCCAAAAATCAACTCTGGTTTGAGGGTATCTATGAACAAATCCGCCATAGATGAACCTTCTAGTCCTTACTTCCTACATCACTCAGACAGTCATGGGTTGATGTTCGTGTCTCAGCAGCTCACGGGAGATAACTACGCCTCTTGGAGTCGTGCCATAACAATTGCCTTATCGGTCAAAAATAAGATGTCCTTCATTGATGATTCTGTTGAAAAACCAGATGATGCGGATCCAGATTTAGTGAATTCATGGATTCAAAATAACAATATGGTAATTTCCTGGATCCTCAACTCAATTTCGAAAGAGATTTCAGCTAGTGTGATCTATGCAAACACAGCATCTGAGATTTGGAATGACCTCAAGGAACGTTATCAGCAAAGCAATGGCCCACGGATCTTCCAATTAAGAAGAGAACTGATGAATCTTCTTCAGGATCAAAACGCTGTAAATGTTTATTTTACTAAGCTCAAAACCTTATGGGAAGAGCTGAGTAATTTTAGACCCAATTGCAGCTGTGGGAAATGCACTTGTGGGGGAGTTAAGGAACTGAATAAGCACTACCAAATGGAATACATTATGCCATTCCTTATGGGATTGAATGACTCATTCTCTCAGGCTAGGGGGTCAGATTTTACTTATAGATCCCCTACCTCCTATTAACAAGGTTTTTATTCTGATTTCCCAGGAGGAGAATCAAAGGAAGATTAGTATGCAATCTGTCATTGATTCTATTGGAGCAGCTGCCTTTGCTTTTGGAGCTGATAATTCCAAAACCAGCTTTCACAGCACTAATTCAAAGGCTACTTTCTCCAACAAATTTCAAACGGAATGAACGGCCTTGTTGTACACATTGCAAATATCATGGACATTCCGTGGATAAATGTTACAAACTCCATGGATTTCCACCTGGTTTCAAGCCAAAACCAAGAGAAAACTTCCAAAAATCATCTACTTATAACTCTGTTAATCAGTTGTCTGCTTCTGTTACTCAACAGGATGATGACAAACATATGGATCAGCAGCTTGGCATTGGGAACTTTGTGCAAAATTTGAATTCCAATCAATATCAACAACTAATGACGATGTTATCCACTCACTTGGCTTCAAATGCAAACTTCACTTCAGCTGATCAGGGCAACAATATCTCTGCGGGTATATGCCATTCTATATCAGTCAATCCTCCTTTTGCATCTCATGATTTATGAATAGTTGACTCAGGGGCCACCAAGCACGTATGTTATCTTGCTGATACCTTCATGAACTTGAGATCTATTGATAATTCAACTATTATCTTGCCTAATCATACACGGATATCAGTCAGCCTCTGTGGAGATATCAGAATTAGTCCAAAACTGGTACTACGTGATGTTCTGTTTGTTCCCTAATTCAAATTCAATTTGTTATCTGTCAGTGCATTAACTGTTGACTCTCAAATCACCTTGAGTTTCTTCCATGATCAGTTCACAATTCAGGAGGCAACAACCAAGAAGACGATTGGCAGGGGTGACAGAGTTCAGGACCTATATATACTTGATACTAAATCTATTGAATCCTTTTGTAGTGCTTTTGTTGGTAGTCTTTCAGCTCATAGATGGCACGATAGGCTTGGTCATATGTCTTTTAAAAGATTAGATGTATTAAAGGATCAACTATTATGTGATTTCACCAAGTTAAATTCAAATCTCCCTTGCTATATTTGCCCTCTCAAATAATGGATAATTCTACTTGTACATTATTGTATTGCCGGTGGCGGTGGGCCAGCACACCCTCCAATAATGTATTGCCACTTGTACATTATGTCATCCATTATGGATGCCATAATGTACAAGTAGCACAACCCTTAAAATTAATAGTTAACTTTAATTTAAATTAAAATTTAGATTTTAATCAATACCAAACACGATTTTATTTTAAAAAAAATCTCAAAAGTTGGGGGCACTTGGCCCCCAGGACCCCCCTAGGTCCACCCATGCATGAGAGCAGGGGCGGACCCAGTTCAGGCCCAGTGCAAGCAGATGCCTGCACTGGGATTTGGGCCACTCCAAATTTTTAAGCAACCCATTACAAAAAAAAAAAAGTGGCCCAATTATTTGGCCCAAAATGTATACCACAAGCCCTTAGCAGTTAGCCCTGCATCCCAACACTGGCTGCAATCTCCATCAACAGCAATACGTTGTACGAAAATTTCCTCAACATCCACGCTGCCGACGCCGGCCACTGCATCCATCGTCCACGCACCGCGCACCGTCGCAGCGTTCATCTGGTAAGTGAGTTTTCTATAATTTCAATTCGTATTTTGTATTCATCTGTCATCTGCTTCAGTGAATTGAAGGCGAAATTTAGAAATTGCATATGAAATCAATTCATGTTAGTTTTTTCTGAATCTATTTTGTAATTGATTATGAATAGATTTGAAATTGATTATTAATAGAGTATATGCAATGGGATTATTAATAGAGTATATGCTATGAGTATTGGATTTGGACCATTTAGCTATAGAGTCAAGAGTGTAGTCTGTAGAGTTCAAGTGTTGATTGTTACCTGTTGTTGCTGTGCATGTTGCCTGGTTGCCGATTGGGGAAAAATTTGAAAAGGAAAATTTTGAGGAAACAGGAATAACCATAAACCACAAGTCTTTTTGGCTTGTTGTTGTTGCATGTGGTCGTGCTTGTTTGGGGAAAATTTTGAAACCAAGTAATGCTAAATGAAGAAGCTGAAGCATAGAATCTCCACATCTTAAAGATTGATAATGAGGCGATTGTACAAAAATATCAAAGTATTAAAACTCGTAAAGAACAATTGTAAGTTATTTCATTTTAGTATAATGTTTGTGTTATAAATTTTTTTTTTTATATATATAACTAATACCGCCCGCACTGGAAAAATTTCATGGGTCCGCCCTGCATGAGAGGGATGCTATTATAGTTTCTTCTTTTCGTATATCATGCTATTCAAAGTGGCATATTATCATGCTATTCAAAGTGAAATGGAGGCTGAAATTGTTGAGGTCTACGTTGTATTGTAGTAACATGGGAGATATGTCTGATGTTTTCCCTTTAGGATCACTTAAAATATTTGACTTATTTTTCTGAGTCAACGTCTTGGTCGGGTTATAAAGCATCAACATTTTTGTCATTTTTGACCATAGAAACTAAACAATGCTCTTTACACTTGCAAAATTCAGTTTGCTAAGTTAGCAACATATGAGAGGTAGAATAGAAAGTCATTCACAAAATATTCGGTTAAAATATTTATTAAAAAAAAAAATTCTTAAAGGTAAAATACAACTCGTGTTAAATTATCAAGATAAGGTTCTACTTCTTTATAACTCTTGATGAGTGTGGACAATAGTTGTCTTAGAAAATATTCTAATTAATGTAATGATAATATGCTTAGAGCATCTTCAAACTCCAAGAGTCTCTTTATATTTAAAGAGCATCTTATTCATAATAGAGAACATTTAACCTTTTATTTTGTATTCTTTATTTATTTTTTTCAAGAATCATTTATTGTTTTTCCCTTATTTTCAATTAATACAATGGTTGGTAAAAAATATCACTTGCTGATGCATCTCTCGTAAAAATTATTTGAATTAAACTAGTTGTACATTCTTTTTGTACAAGTTTGACATTCCTTGATGTGAGTTCAGGGAGCCACCACATGTTGCAAAGCTGCTACATTATAATTATATACATTCATTTTATACATTAAATTTGACATTCCTTGATGTGTCAAAATCATGGGCATTGATTTGAAAATGTGTTATTCAAATCAATGATCATGATTTTGACACGTCATGAATGTCAAATTTAATGTATAAAATGAATGTACATGTAGCAGCTTTGCAATAGGTGGCGGCTCCCTGAACTCTACGGCCCAAAATTGATAATCATTTTGTAGCTATAAATCTGCCTTCACAGCAATTTGCTTCTGGATCGAAGTGGATAAAATTCCATATGCATCTGAGACAAATCTCTTGAAAAAGCTGCATCTTTTATCAGTGCAGGGTCCTTGAAGCATATTGTTTCTGGAGATAATGTCAGGATCATGGAGACTTGACTCATTAAGCTGAGTATGTGTTCGAGATGCAAGCGGTTTGCTTTTGTCGTGTTTGAGGTGTTGTTAACTACAGTAGTAAATGGTTAATCAAAGGGACAGATATCAGACAAGATCTTTTAAAGTGCAAATTCATGGTAAAGATTTCTGAAATCCTGTTGATAGTTCTGTAGTTTTTTTTTTTTTTTTTTGCTGTTTCAAAGATATTTTGTAGCTTGCAATGATTCAAACGCCTTCATCGTGTGATAAATTGAGCCACTATCACAATATCAGGCTTCATTCAATTAGCCTGGTCTTTGTGCAAGTTCTACTTCTTGCTGGCAATTTCTACCTCCAGTGGTATTCTATAGACGGCAGTCCCTCCTACAGTTTTGGCCTATGTATTAACCTGGTCAATAATAATAACAAAAGAAACTGCAAGTTCGCGCAATGAAATTCTAATAGCACTTTACAACTAAAATAATCCGGTTGATGAATGCTAGAAATCTGTACATGATCAATTGTCAGCATATCTAAAATATCGAGTTGTAGAGCCAAAAAGCTCCTTCTCAACCCGGCACCTCTTATCTCTCTGTCTCTCCCATTCTCTGTAACAATATACACCTCCGCTTGGGTAATGATCGGGAACATCTAAATATAGAAACACAAATGAATCCCAACCGCTGATCTGCTTGCTTAGATCCTTCCAAATCCTCTGTATCCCAGAGAGGAAAAACCTGGTTCCTCCGGTTCTTTCACATTAGAAAGAAAAAAGCAGCAATCATGCGGGAGACTTTTATGCTTCAATTATAAGGTCATTGTCATGGATGGTAGGGGGAGATAATGGTGGGACAGCTGGTTCGTGAGGTGCAAACGGAATAATTTCAAGAGTTCTTCTAGCTGTCGCCGGAGACTCTATGTTCCTACCTATCCTCCTTGATGTAAATGATTCAGAAGCAGAAGTTGTCCTTGAGGAATTATTGCTTAGAACGGATGCTAAAAACTTGTCCTTGGAGAGAGATCCTTGAGCAGATGCAATGACAGCACCAAATACACCAGACTCCCTCAAACCCTGAATGATGGTCTGAAACACGAGCAAGCAAGGGAGCTTATATGCGAGTTAAAATGGAAGACGCTTTTTCGACCAAATTGATGAGTGCAGGTAAAGCTTACTATGGGAGCATCTATGCGAGTTAAAATGCCCTTCCTCAACAATTTCAAATTGAGAGTTCTATCAGTCCACACAATATGCTCTCGATACCTGTTGCAGAGAAAAATAAATCAGTTTTGTTTCTTGCGAAGAAAACACGTATCCAAGAGTTTCGTTTGAAGTATGTTTGTAACACACTCAACGCAATTCATGAACAGCAGAGTGTAACAAGAAAAAACTCAGTATTTCCAACAACTTGGAACATTACCAGTTTAACATCTCCTCCTCTGTGGCAGTTGAAGCAATTATAAATGCCTATAGTTAAATCATAAACACTTGTCAGCACGAATATCAAACTGAAGAGTATATAAAGGATTGATATCAATTTTAAATATATGATAAATATTATTCATACAACGTAGCTATGAGTAAAAAAACTCCTGTTTCAAATACAACTCAAATGAAACAGCCCTTTGGGAATGAGCAAGGATAGGAGGTTGCAGGTTTGCTCCTTGGCCTACAGATATTTGCAGCTGTTTCGTTGTTCCCCTCCCCCGCAAGGACTTTTTCATAATGATGAGCATGTTTGGAACCCTATAAATAAAAATATAGAAAGGACCTTTCCTATAATTAAATGAATATTTCTCATTATAGAAACTTTGATAGAAATCAACTGAACAATATATTTGCAGTTCAGGAAACAGGTTTTCACCAACGGTCCCAAAAGTATTCCATTACAACCTCAAAGTTAGACAAGTTATAAGATCTATTTAAATCTTCCGCAAGCTTTTTCTCTGGTGGCAGGGGAGTACTCTACCATTTGGAATGGAAGGTAGGATTGGGTTAAATCTTAATTCAAGGAAGCATATTAAATGGACCAGTCCAAGGCTATTATCAAACCCCTTGCATTAAGCAAAATGACAATAACCCAAGAGTAGCAGCAGCATGTGTAAAGCTCCTATTAAGTGTGAAAATACAGGCACGTTTCACACGGGAACATCGTCCAAACAGCTATTTTCAAAATTCTATTAAATAATTTAGAATTCTGATGATTGCTTGCATAATTATTTACCGACGACTCATCTACAGATTTAATTCAGAAGCAAAACAAGGCTAAAATAAAAGTGAACTGAAAGAAATTACATTCATGCAGTGAATAAATGCATTAAGATGGGCTCAATTGACCTTGACATGTCTAGATTGTAACTCAAAAGTCAAAACAATTTTAAAATGATGCTTATTATTGAAAGAGAAAGTATGGAAATTCAATGCAAGGTCATTATTGCAACTTCAAATTTATCATACTAAGTCGTAGGTTTTTCTTTTAGGTACATGAAAGAAATGCTTATTTAACACGATAGAACAAGTATTTATATAATTCTAAAGTAAATTATTTAGTCAGTGTTTCTGAGCAACAAAATCTCATCCGAGCACTTGAATTTCAAGATAATTATTTTAATGAAATGATAGCACTTTTTGCATCCATAACAATTAATAGATTAATTACATCTATTAACTGCTGCAATTTTTTGCTTAGTTGTTGTCATAAATTGTACAACAATTAAGGCGTGATTTCCTAACCAAACACACTTGCGAATTCCCCATTAAAAAGGCTTTCGGCTAGGATAAATAGATGTCCATTGTGCCAATATTAAGTAGAAATTAACTAAACCAACAACAAAGAAAAAAAAAATGCAAGTACACAATACTCACAGCTCTATCAAATTCCAACATAAAGCATCGCTTGACATCCTCCTTTGTAGGCTTACAACCACATCGATCCCGCCTAGAAGTCAAGTCAGAAAACTTGGAATATGTATAATGTAAAACAGCAGCCTCTTCCAATTTGATCTCGCTGTCAAACATTATGTAAAACATGTGTAAAAGCCAATTGAACAGAAACAGAATACAGCTGTGTGGTCCAATGTCAACTTGGCATAACATGAAAACAGAAAGATAGTAGAGCATATTGGATCATATACTACAACAAAATACCGAATGCTTTAAAGAAGTGCATGCAACATCTGTATGCATAAATAGAGCAACTTACTTTGGAGTTTTCATGTAATTGTGCCATCTGTGTGCACCATTGGGACGAAGATGGTCTTGGACTCTAGCAGCTGATTTCCCATTTCCGTAGGTCAAAAAGTAGTTTGGATTGCCACGGGTCGACTCCTTATACATGCCAAAATAAGTGTCCTTTGTTAAATGATCATAATTCTTCTTGAACATTGATACCTGAACAACAGATACACAAGAAATGAAATGAAAATAAAATCAGTTCTAATAAATTAATGCTCAAATCAGTGAAGATATCATGGTATGAAGAGGCTTTCTGGCACAAATATATATTAAACAGTCCAAAGTCTACCATACGTAAGGGAAAAAATATTAACACAACACAATTCCAGCTTTACTTGCATTGTACTCCATATATTCCTTTACTTGCAATATTTATAAGCCGAAAAAAATAAAAAATAAAATAAAATTGTATAACTCTGCAGGTGACAGTGCAAGTAAATCTAGAAACTAGAAGTGCAAAAGTTACCTCAGTGAAAGGTTCCTTGATGTCATCTCGTTCAACGCTGCTCTCCTGAAAAGGGAAAAAAAAAACATGGTGAAACTTGAAAAGATCACAGACATGTCTCTTTTTTCTTTTCCAATTTGTTTTGGAAGTTAAGCTGGATAGTTTCAATCGTGCCAAGAATACGGTGAGCACAAATAACAGAGTATTTTATGTATATCTCCGCCACCGAAACAAAGAGACACCAAATTACTTACATAGTTGGGGAAGATAACCATGTCCACATTCCCAGGCACGTCAAGTAGCAATTGCCTCAAAGAATACTCCCGAGCACCAGCTGGATGTAACAATTCATCAGTGTCCAAATGAATTATCCAGTCAACACCAGCATCCTAGAATTATAACACACAGAATATTTGATCAGCTCTACAAGAAAAACGGTACATTTCTGCCACATTTGTAATAATCCATACCCTTGCCATGACAATTGCCATCTCCATGTTGAGAGATTGCTTCACAAAAAGCTCATAATTGCAAGGCTTGTAGAAGAAACTTGACAGCCACGTTTCATTCCAGATCCGGCTGAAGCATCAGGGACAAATAGAGTAAGAGCATTGTTTGTTTAGGATTAAAAAAGTGTTAAAATGCATCCAATGAACCATTAGTTCATTTTGTCTATCTCATATAAGCTATCTACGCTGTCAAGCAAGCTTCAGACACATCAGAAGTGACTGACCTCCTAGCTTGTTGCTCTTCCAGCTCTTTGGTTCGGTATATTACTTTCACTCCCTGCAAGGATAAACATATTTTGTAACCCATTGATTTTGATATGATAACATTATACTGTTAACATGGAATAACATAATAATCAGATTGATGTGACAGCTAACACAAATCCTGAAAAGATATCATCACGATAAGTTATCGGGTAATCTAGTCCCTATCCGATGTGTACTTTGAGAAAAATAGATGGGGCGAGTTTAGGCAGGAGGCAAGGTTATCTCAGAGACCAAACGCCAAACGGAAGCCACAAAATAGTCATAAGACTTGACAAAAGAAGCTCCATTTAACTTCTTTTCTCACATGCTACCCACCAAATCACTTGGTCACGTGTACAAATGCAACTACTGTTGGGTAGGTTAAATTTTAAGCTCCTAAAAGCATCTCCAAAAGACTATCTAAATACAATATACTCTCTATTTTAAATCGATGCTTAAAAATAAGCTTCAAGAGAGACTATATTACAACTTTAAAAAATAAATAGTGGGTTTGGCTTTCCAAATTTGAAGAGCCAAACTCACTCTCCATTTTTACTTTTTTTTTTTTTTTTGGATAGGTAATCACGTAATTTTATAAATTAAAATCAAAAGATAATACACAAGGAGTGCATTATCAAGTTAAACAAGATAGAAACGATAAAAAATTCGGCAACCCTTCTATCGGACTAACGGTTGCAACCTTAAACCAACTATACAAAGTCAAGGAAAACAATTCTCTAAATTATTCTG
>CAIGRT010117415.1:0-18896 GCA_903798405.1 Fraxinus platypoda | reverse complement strand
CAGTGACTAATTGGGTAATTAACCCAAACATGGGTGACAAAACGGCTAAACCAAAGCTGGATTTGAAATAAGGTCACAGCAACAAAAACTCTATTAACAAAAAGTTGACAGGCGAGCCCTTTTTTGCCTATTATGAAATTCTAATTAATGGTGAGGACCATTCCGTCAAAGAAACTATGACTGAAGGCAAGAGCTATACTGCCAACGAAATTGTTTAAAGGCGTAACCTATTCCACTGAAGAAAAGGTAGATTGAAATCTATCCCACGAAAGTCAACTGCATAAGGCGAGCCCATAACCGTCTGTAATTAAAAAATTATCATAACAAAAATCCAGTGTAGCTACACAAGAAATATAATTCAATATCGCAACCAAAGTCATTTTGTCGCACAATGCGAAATTATATGATGAATACAAGTTTCAAGCTGTGTCACGCAATTATTTACATACACATGAGAAATATGGTTGAAGGTCAAACAAATAAATAACTTTCAAAACCAAATCGAAATGCAATATTAAATAAATAGACAAAAAGGTAATGCGAATTCACATATAAAAATAAAAAAGAAGAAAATAGAGCTAATAAAGGATGTGTTCCTTCAAACTAACCAACAGGCTAGACAAAGCCATATCCTATCGGTTAACATGAATGTCAGATGGCTCAATTACAACAGCAACCTCGCAAGAAGGATTAATCTGAGAATCCAAAGAAACTCAAAACGATAAAAGAAGAAATGTTTAAAGCCCAGAGACTAACAAAGGAACTTCGGAAGGCAAGGGGTCATTTAGATCATCTTCACAAACCTCTAAAAAATTCATGTTCCATTCAGAATAAAAATTCCTGATAATGTCAAGAACTTTGATTCCCCATTCCTGCATGAATTCTTCAAACAGTTTGACTAAATAAGCCTCCCTCTCAGCAACTGTAGACTCCACAGTAGAAAGTTTTACCTTGCTACTTTCTAATTCTGTACAGAGTAAAACCAATTCATCTCACGTATTAATAAGATCTTTTATTGTGAGAAAATACTCAACTTTAGCCATTTAGAGTTCCTTCTTCAACTTGATATTCTCGCAGTCTATATGCTTGATTATTTACCTTAGTCTGCATTAAATCTATGGAGCCTCCTAATATCGA
Source organism: Fraxinus platypoda (assembly GCA_903798405.1). Taxonomy (NCBI): domain Eukaryota; kingdom Viridiplantae; phylum Streptophyta; class Magnoliopsida; order Lamiales; family Oleaceae; genus Fraxinus; species Fraxinus platypoda. The sequence continues at coordinate 17,759 of CAIGRT010117415.1, read as the reverse complement.
CCAGCAGAGTAGCTTCTGTGCTAACATAATTCTCAGTACTTCTGCACGTTTTTATATTGGGTTTTCTCCCCCTTAATGGCATCCAACTTTTGCTGGAGTGTGTCGCCTTTTTTTAAGGATTGAACCTTTTTGTCCAAACCTTAGGACCCGAAACTTGCTCGGATCCACTTGACATTTTCCCTTTAGAGGGATCCTTAGCTCAAATGGGTGAAGGGAGCACAATTACTGAAGGCAAAGGCCTTGAATAGAAGCATCGACAATGGGAGATTTCAACCCTTAGACCTTTAGGCTATACGGTCGTATCCCTAAGAGGAACGTAACCACTCGTTTCAGGTCCTACGGAGCCTAAATCCTTAGGCAAAGAAGTCTTCTAGTGCTTAGAAGCGTTTGCATCAATATTGATTGGCACTGCAAAATAGAGGAAAAATTAGAGACTATCGAAGTAATACACCAAAATTAGAAAAAAAAATATCTAAAGCATAAACTCACCCATGGTAGTTCGAACACTAACGTTGTAAAAATTTGAATTAAAAAGGATGAAACAATCTTTCAATTTTGTGAACCTAAGGAGACAAGTTAAGAATAGGAGCTATTAGAGCACGAAGGTCGCCAAGGGCTCGATTGAGAAGCGAAATAGACGGTATACCTATATAATATTATCACGGTAATGTAATATAAATTCAAGGCAAAGAGATAAGCGACAAATCAATATTTATTGCATTTACCATAGGTTCGACGTATAACAACAGAAAGGTTGGGGTCGTTAGGTTGAAACCTCCGATTGTCTCAAACAAAGAAAAAACTCTCATTTCAATTAAGCACTTGGGTAAGAATAACTACAAATTCTGTACATGTCCTAGGAAAGTGAGAAGAAATGGTAGTATTCCTTTTTAAAGCTCGCATTATTTCCCATTTGTACGGGACAGTAAATAGAACATAATATATTCGGTGAAAATTTCCCCTCTAAACCCACAAATCCCCCTAATAAGAAAGATCCAACAGTTGGGCCCACCCATCTGGAGTAAGTTGGGAACGGACGATGTGAAAAAAGAAACGAAAAAAAAAATTAAAAGGGGACTCTCTAAGTCCCATATTTATCGAAAATTTATGAATGGCTATGTAACCAGAAGGCGGGTGATTCGTTGTTTGAAATTGTCCTGGACATAATAATTTGTGTCATTAGAGACATTAAATCGAGCCCTAATTCTAGCTAAGTCCTGTTAGGTGTGATTGTAAAAAAATATCTTCATCACTCTCACTAAGGTCAACCGGTTCACTTGAAGGTTTACATACCTCATTGAGCACCCTAACTTGAGGTAAAAAAAAAACTACTGATTTTCCTAAAAAGCTCTTGATCGATGCATATACCAGAATAAGTAACTGGTCCATAAGGAAGCGCATCGGAGTATATCAATTCCACATAAGAGGGAAATGAGTTAGAAGAATCATCTCTAAGCCTATAACTCCCCGAATCAAAATCATAAGGCACACTCTAAGAACTGTGTTGAGAAGAGATTTTGAATCGAGAGGCTTTCAATTACAAGTGAAAATAGATATCAATCTTAAATTTGGGCAATCATTCTTGCACATACAAGGATCAAAGCATGAGTTAAGGCATCTTATGGCAATTAAAAAAATTATAGAAAGTCATTTATTGCTCCGGACAAAGAAAAAACTCTCATTTCAGTTAAGCACCTTGGTAGGATAGCTACAAGTTCTGTGCATGTCCTTAAAAAGTGAAAGGCAAGGCAATAATATCCCTTCTTAAGGATCGCATTATTTCCCGTTTGCACAGGACGATAAATAGAACAGAATACATCCAATGGAAATTTCCCCTCTAAACCCGCAGATTCCCCTAATAAGAAAGATCCAACCAATTAGGCCCACCCATCTGGAGTAAGTTGGGAAGGGACGTTGTTGAAAGGAGAAAGAACATCTCGAAAAAAATAATAAAAGGGGACTTAAGTCCCATATCCATCGAATGTTTATGAATGGCTATGCAGCCGGAAGGCGTGTGATTCATTGTTTCAAATCATCCTGGACATAATAATTTACGTCATCAGAGATATCAAATCGACCTAATTCTAGCTAAGTCATGGTCGGTAAGATTGGAAAAAATCCCTGAAGCCTAAAAAATCTCCTTAGGACTCTTACTAAGGTCAACCGGTTCACTCGAAGGTTTGCATACCTCATTGTGCGCCCTAACTCGAGGTAGAAAACTACTGGTTTTCCCGAAAAGATCTTGATCGACGCATATACCCGAATAAGTAATTGTCGTATAAGTAAGCACATTGGTGTATAACACTTCAACATAAGAGGAAAATGTGTTAGAAGATTCATCTCTAAGCCTAGAACTCCCCGAATTAGAATCATAAGGCACGCTCTAAGAACTATGTTAACAAGACATCGTGAAGAAAGCATAAATAAAAGTGGCAACATAAAGAACACCCACAAAAATAATGACATATTTATAGATTTTGATGGAAGGTATAAATCATTTAAATATGTCTTAATCATGACCGTTGAAAATGAATGGGTGGCTGATCAAATTCTCAGACAAACGGGCAAAATCATGCATAATTCCTACGCACTTTAAACACATTTGAGCCAGTAGCCTAGAAAATCGCAAAAATGTCCATTAGAGCGTGCAAAATGTAGTGGCAATCTTTAACCCGGCCTCTTAATGAAACACATGCTATCTCGAAAAAATATGGAAAAATATGTTCAGGTAAAGCCATCAATAGGTTTGCAGCTACGTAGAATAATATAATAGAAGTCCTAGCTTTAATATAAATAATAAAATCGAATTTCGAGGACTATTTGTTGAATCAAGAAATACCCTCTGCGAACATTTTCCTCCGCCTGCGAAGCTTAAGCGATATGCAGGGAGAAGAAAAACATAAAAGGCTTGTTTTAAGTGGGCAAACCCTTTTCCCATCCAAGCTGGCTAAAAGTCATTATTAAGACATGTAAGCTAATTAATAAAACGTAATATTGTAACAAATGCAGTTACAAGCTAGCCAATAAAAGACCACCATCTGTCGTTCATTTTAAAACAACTAACATATCTTTCCTATCGTGATTTCCGTGACCATACTTTGATTATTTATTTATATTTTACTTTTATTTTCAATGAATGTGGTTGTGTGACATCATATTTATCATTTAAAACACATAACTTGGACAATTTAAAAAATCTTTTGATCTTTATATTACTTATATAATAAAACTATTATCTCATGCTAATTATATTTTGTAAAGCGTGGAAGCTATAAAAAAAATTAATTATAACCTCATATCAAGAAGTTATAAAACTTTATTAAGAATCATAAATGTTTGGACAAAACTCGCAAGCGTATGTGATTATTAACAAGTAATAGATTTAGTAAATTAAAAGTATCGTCCCACGAGAAATAATTATAACTATAGTTTACTAGTTACAATCAAGTTCAATTTAATGTAACATAAAAGAGTTTGTTTCGTTATTATTCTATCTTATGCTACGTATTATAAAAAGATTGTTTTTTATCAAATAATGAGATGGATGCATTGGATTTCAAAATTCACCTATTGATTTCTATTTTCAATTCTTAACTTATGTAAGCTAGTGTTATTCAAGTGTTCTTGACAATCAATAATTCACTAATATTTAATATTATTTTTCAAGATATATTAAATCTATCCTTAGCAATACCCCCACCTTATTCATAATCTGAATTCATAGCAAACATTCAATCATATGATTATTACACATGTCCTAAATATTATTCCTAATACCTAGTACTCGTATGTCAAATATGCAGTGTTTTACCTCTTGTGAGTCTCCCAACACTACAAATAAGCAATAAGTTATCTAATGGTAGCTAAGCGATCAAATAACACAATATTCATGCATATTTAATCACACGTACAAGAAATAATTAAAATACGATAAGTCTTGAATTAGAAATATAATTCAAAGGTTTCATCATTCATCCAATATGTAAGAGAAGTTTAGCCTAACATAATTGTATATAAATTACACATGTTAAGAAAAGACAATACCCAATTCAAAGAATAGATGTAGAAGCTAGAAAAATCAATTTCTTGAACTTTTCCTTCGATTTGAGCCTTGAATATTCAATTTCTTATGTTAATTCTCCCTAAAACTCTTGCTCGGCATTACTTCAATGATAGAATAATCATTGTCCATGTTCGGGACCTTATTTAGGTTATATAGGATGCTAAAGATGTCATTCTATACATAGCCAAACCAAAAAAGGGAAACAAAATCTTCCACCTGGAATTGAACTGGGTGCGTGCCTTTTAGGATCCCAGACACACGCCTCTAAGGGACATTGTAGCTTCTGACGATGTATGGAGGGGGTAGGGCGTGTACCTGGTTTCGTCCCCAGTAGCCATCGGTATTTTTGTCATAATTTTCTTTCTTGATATTCGATTGAGACGGTTCAAAGTGCATTGAAAACCTAGCTCAAAGGGTTACAATCTGTATAGAAGTATCATTTTTCCAATTTGAACATTTGCTATGCCAAAATGGATATCAATTTGAGGCTAAAAATCATGAGCATAACTTTTTCGAATACAAATTGATGTGTGATAATACTTTGACTATATTTCTCTCGTTTGACTTCATTTCTCATCCAATCGACCCCTAGCACTCTCGAGTCTCACCAAGTGGTCCAACACAATTTTTGAGTATTTTCACTTTAGTCCGTGAACTTTGAATCTCTTACAATTGAGCCCTATTTTCATCATTTTTTTCTCCAATTTCGCTATTTATTTCGATTTGTACCTAACAAACACAATACACATATAATTAAACAATAATTCATCAAAATAATCAATAAATGCTCTAATTTAAAGACTCAAATAAGTGTAAAAAATACACTTATCAAATATCCATAAACTTAAATATTTATTTGTCCTCAAACAAACTATATCCTAACTCAAAATGTAATTGGTTAGATGATATGTCATTGGACTCTGGATTGAAATAAATGTGTCAATACAAAAAACAGTTTCGAAATCACATAGAAGAATCAATCTCCATCTATTCAATGCAAGACTCCATGTGTGTGTGTGTGTGTGTGAAGACTTATGTAAAACATCACAAAGTCATGCTTGGTTCAATTTTCGACCCTCAATGGTCAAATGTCTCTTTTCTTCACTCATGAGGTACACACCCCCAAATTTACTATTTTCACTCATATTCTCAAGGTATGATCCTAGGCTGAATTTTAGATAATCCCCATCCTTACTCTCTCTAGTTTGAATAGGTTTTACTAGTATCAATTATACACTTCAACAACTAGTATTTTATTATTTTTGACTGGTTCAACCTCCAAAAATCAACTAAGATAATAATCCATTGTTAAAAGTCTAATTCTTTCAAATAAGTATTTAGAGCTTAACCAAGACATCTAGTACGTTTTTTTTTTCCTTTTATCAAATCTTATACACGGACTTCTCTCCATTAAGCTTTCTAAATGACTCTTGTAGCAAGTTTTTGCCGATGATTTCAAAATCAAATGACTATAGGGGATCAAGTTCTAAATACTCTTGCAAATTTAATCACTCGAGTCATAAAGACTACGAATAGACATTTCACAATGAGACGGTCTTTTTCCCCCTGTTTTGCCATGATTAGTTATATTTCCCTCATTAAACACTTATTTGCAAAAACTGACCGCTAATTTAAGATTTTCATCTAATTTTCATCATATTGGTCTTAGACAATCCACACAATAATTTCACTATAGAATCCTTAACCATATCAACATCTTTCTACACTAGTGTAACCATCTCTAAACTATCCTAAAAGTGGTTTAAGGGTGTATGTAATAGTGGTCTTTATTGGTTTTAGCAACTAAGTTCCACTTCTTCAACCTATTTCAACATAGGAACCAAAACACTCATTCATAATGTAAAAAAAATAAAAAATACAAGTCTGTGAACAAGGAAGATCAAGTTTTACCTAAGTATTAATCAATCATAACATGTAATATTTTCACCATTCCTAGTTTAACATGTAATTTCAACATAAACATCACTGCCGGCAAGACCATCCAACTCACACAAGCATACAAAAGTAGTAAAATCAAATTAGTTTTTAATATATAACACACGACAAGCATGCAAAAATAATTAAAACACACAAAATCGACGATAATACCCCACTCCCAAACTTAAAAAGTGCATTGCCCTCAATATATGGAAAATATAGCATTCAATATGCAAAGAGAGGGGCAAAGAGGGAAAATTGGAGACCTCCTAGTTAATCCAAATGTGATGGCAGAAATGACAAAGTACGAGAGCTAGATGGTTTGCTTGATCGCATTATTCCCTTAGCCAATGTCGGTTTGAGTGTTCATCAATGTCATGTTCCTATAAAATGAATAAAATTCAAATATTAATGACCAAATAACATAGAACAGCTAATACTAAGCCCAAAACATCTCATAAGCAACAAGAAATTCAAGGGACGAAAAGGAAAATAAAAAGGGAGACGAAGCGGTTTATGACCGTGGGTTGTTGTCGCAAGTTACTGTTCACAATTTTATTTTATTTTATTTTTTTATGGATGATGACACCTGAATAAAAATAAATTATTTATCTTATATCTAGAAAGCATAATAAATAGAAGGAAATAAATATTAGGTTATCTCTCAATAAACGCTTGTTTATAGTCATTAGCTTAACTTTGACAATCTGCATCATGGAATTTTGAAGAAATGTTTTGATACCTTACTTAGTTTACTTTTTTTTTTACTTTACTCCCCTCTTCATTGATTCTCCAAATTTTAACATTGCCTCATTCAATGTGAAATGACTTGACCATTCCATCTGATTCAAAATCAACTATGTAGACTTCTTCCTCCTCCTTGGACTTAATCACGAATTCAATTGTTGGGCAATTGATGAAGTCGAAAGAATGTGTGTTAATTTCATCTTCACTAATGGCCACTTCTACACTTGGTTCCTTTCTAATTAATTTTTTATCCTCTGTATGCTCTTATTCAATAATTGATATTTCATCAAGTTGAATGGTCAGTTCATAGTCTAAATCCACGGGCAATGACGATTCTTTCCTTTCAACATTTTCAATTGGATTAAATCCCCATCTTTTAAATTCATCTCAATTTATGGCATCTTGAACACACATTTTGTTTTTATCCAACTTGATAAATTTATTATAATATTTTGCAAGTACCTCCTCATTTAACAGAGAAGAATCAACTCCCACAAGCATGTATGTAGATACATACTCGTCCACATGCATGTAGCCTTTATGAGACTTGTCAATTGTTAGTTTCGATATCTTAGATATTGTTTAAACCGCGGAAGATTGAGCATAAGGGGTTCAGTGCATGCATACAAGCATTGCCTAATATAATGTATCGCATACAAAGTTCACAATATATGTCATCTACAAGCATATCCTCATCATTCTTATCGAAATTAATTATTGTAAAAGCTTTTCTACTTTGCCGATGTCAGAATTTTGCATACATTGTTGAATAGCACCTAAAAAGAATGCCAAATACAAGTGGCATCAGGATTGTAGTAGGTAGCCTTAAAAAAACTAAAAGACCAATCGAATCCAATATGAAATAATAAACAAGAATTAAATAAATTATTCCCCGACAACGGCGCCAACAACATGTTTGGACAAAACTCGCAAACGTACGAGATCGTTGACAAGTAATAGATTTAATGAGTTAAAAGTATTGACCCACGAGGAATAATTATAAATGTAGTTTACTAGTTATAATCAAATTCGATTTAATATAACACAAAAGAGTTGGTTTCGTTATTATTCTATCTTACGCTACGTATTATAAAAAGATTATTTTTAGCAAATAATGAGATGGATGCATTGGATTTCAGAATTCGCCTATTGATTAGATTTCCATTTCTCGACTTACGTAAGTGAGTGTTATTCAAATATGTGTGACAATCGATAATTCACTAATATCTAATATTCTTTTCCAAAATATATTAAACATATCCTTAGCACGATCCGACATTATTCCTAGTATGAATTCATATGCAAAGCAAGCATTCAATTACACGATTGCACACGCCATAAATATTATTCTTAATACCTAGTGCCTGCATGTCAAATATGTAGAGTTCTGTTTATTGTGAGTATCACAATACTACAAATAAGTAACAAGTTATCTAATTGGTAACTAATCAATCAAATAACATAATATTCATCCATATTTAATCAAAAATATAAGAAATAATTCAAAATACGATAATACTTTGACTATATTTCACCAATTTGAGTTCTTTTCTCATCTAGTTGACCCATAACATCCTCGAATCTTCATCGTGAGGTCCGGCACAACATTTGAGTATTTGCACTTTTAGTTCCCAAACTTTGGATCTCTTGCAGTTGAACCATATTTTCATCATTTTTCTTTAATTCCGTTATTTATGTTGATATGTACCTAACAAACACAATACAAATAAAAATAAGTCATAATTCATCAAATTAACCAATAAATACTTAGTTTAAAGGCCCAAGTAAGTATACAAAATATACTTATCTATAAACTTGAGAGCATTACACTTATTTAATAAACAAGAATGCTATAATAAATTAATATTGCTAAATCATGTTTTCTAATATTAACTTTGTTTGTTTTGAGGTACTCAACCACATCTGTCATTCTAGGACTGTACAAAAAAAATTGCAAAATCACAAATCGAATCGAACCCCGTTGTTTTGAAATCGTTGGTTTGGGTCCACATGGACCGCGGTTTTTTTCCTCAAAACGAACCAAACCGTTTCAAAATGATTTTATTTAGCTTTCGCTTTTTAAAAATCGCATAAAATCGAACTGAACTTTATTTCAAAATTTTCAATTAAACAATTAATTTTATTAAATTATAATTTTTCAAATATAAATTTTATTAAAGTACAAATATATTTGGAGTTTTCAGAATTTACTATGTATATAAACAGGGGCTCGAAACCCAAGGATTTCTCAATTCCCAGCCCAATTCCCCATTCCAAACCTAGCTTAATTTCCCAATTCAAACCTAATATTCATCCTCTCAATCGCGACTATCTGTATGCGACTCTCAGCTCTTATCTCACTCTCAATTCTCAAGTGTCTCGTCTCCACAAGCTCCAAAACCACCTAAATCGATTGTTTTATTGAAGAATTTCTCAAAAGATTCGCTTCAGCTTCTTATATTGCTTCCCTCAGTAATTTCTGTCGGTGAGTACCTCTTTTATTTTGTTTTTGCAAGGTACAATTTCTTCTTGTACTGCATAAGGTGCTGTACAGAAAAAATACTTGCCATCTAGACTCTTAGAGGAATTTTATTTGTTTTGTTTCTGAAATAAGAAAGTCCATTAATTTTGTAACTACCTATTCAATCATTGTGTCGTCAGTTAAAGTATGATTTTAGAATCGGGTTAAATCTATTAATGACCACTCAATTTTAGACTTGGCCCCGTTCGGGAGGGATTAAAAGTCAATTAAAATTGAAAATATGGTCGTTATTGGGTCTCACTAGTCTAATAAAAGTCAACAATAACGGCTATATTTTCAATTTTAATCCGATTTTAGTCCCTCCCATACAAGGTATCACCATGGCCACCGAATTTAATTTTTTTTCATCATAACTACCCAAATTTATACCTATTGTTATTATGCCATCCAATTTAATTTTATTTCACTTAGAGGAATTTTATTTGTTTTGTTTCTGAAATAAGAAAGTCCATTAATTTTGTAACTACCTATTCAATCATTGTGTCGTCAGTTAAAGTATGATTTTAGAATCGGGTTAAATCCATTAATGACCACTCAATTTTAGACTTGGCCCCGTTCGGGAGGGATTAAAAGCCAATTAAAATTGAAAATATGGCCGTTATTGGGTCTCACTAGTCTAATAAAAGTCAACAATAACGGCTATATTTTCAATTTTAATCCGATTTTAATCCCTCCCATACAAGGTATCACCATGGCCACCGAATTTAATTTTTTTTCATCATAACTACCCAAATTTATACCTATTGTTATTATGCCATCCAATTTAATTTTATTTCACCATGGTCCATGATCACCCAATTTCATATAGTGTTTCACCATAACCACTCAGAGCATGTTTGGCTAAGCTTAAAATTCAATTAAAATTGAAAAACTAACCGTTATTGGGTCTCACTCGTCTAATAAAAGTCAACAATAACGGTTAGTTTTTCAATTTTAATCCGATTTTAATCTCTACCGAACATGCCTTCAATTTCATATAACGTTTTACAATGACCATCCAAATTTTTTTCACTATTTTCATTAATTTTAAAAGAGGTAAAATTGTAATTTCGAATTATATATATATAATAAAGAGATATCAATACCATCAATTTGCATCTGCATTCTAGCTTTAATCTAAATTAGCTTACTAACCAATTAACAAATCAAAAATTTGATTTTTTTTTATTAAATTAATTTAAATCTATCTATGCTTGAAAACTTTGGGATTAAGTACTTAGAATTTTAATTTCACTTAGAATATTTTTTAACATTGATTTAATCCAACATCATTTAGCCCCCTTTTCGTATGCATTAACAATCAAGTGAATCAATTTTAGCTATTGATATCTTTCAAGTAAAATTAACCCTATTCACATGCTTGAATTCACTATGCCCTTTCTCGAGCTCCATTCGTTAAAAGTAATTTTTTTTTTTTTGCTCGAACTCATTTTTAATCATACATTTTCATAATGATTTTACATATAAATCCAAAACTTTTTCAAACTTCTAATCCCATATTTTCCAAAAAATCACGATTACAAAATATACTCTCCCATAAAATTGGGCTCAAACAAACCTATTTTCTTTTATGTAAATTCATGCACATTTAAACGCATTAATTCACATGAATTCATCCAAAATTGCATAAGCTATTAAAGTATCTCTCAACCTGTTTTTAAAACCTATGTTATTTATTTCACGACCTAGACCAATTGATCAAGTATCAATATTATCCTTAAACCAACTAAATGGTGATCAAGTACTCTCTTGACCAATTGATGCATTTCAACCTTCAAATCCCAATTTAGAGCCAAAAAATCTTGGCCCCCGTTTCGTCTATATTATTTCTCATTAAATTATAATTCATTTTTCTCTTTCTTTTTATCAATCACATATTTTTCAATAAAATAATATTACACAACAAAAATTACTATTCATCTCATTATAATTTGGAATGATGGGGCAACCGGGCGCTTGATACAAACAACTTTATAAGCTGTTAAGTTGCAGCTTTATATGCCGTTGCAATCACAGAGGAAAATGATTGACCAAGTCGTACTATTTGGTCCTTCATTTTGTTTCCTTTACAGACCAAGTCCTCCTTATTTTCTATTTAGGTCCTTCAACTTTTAGACTTGAAATCTTGATCCCTAAATTCCGAATTTCGTAGATTTTTTTATCCTCTTTGATCAATTCTTGTTCCGTTTAATTTGTTATCGTCTAATAGCGGGTTTTCTCCTAAAATAATTATAAAACATATAAAATTAATATCAAACTCATAAAAGTACTCTCTAACACACACAGTGTTCCAGATAAGGGTGTAAATAACATTTATCAAACACCTCCAAACTTGAACCTTTATTAGTCATCAAATCAAGCAAAATAAAAACTCAACTAGATTCTGATCACAAATACCCAACTTGATATATGATATTAAATTTCTCAAAGTAAATATCTAAACCATAAAAATTCAATTCTCATTCTCAACACATAACCAATATGAGCTCGAAGCTTCCTTTGTAACTCCCGTAACCCAAACAAGTTAATGAAATACAAGAATTAATAGAAATTTTACAAACTTCATATATCGTATATTTTATTACTTGAATCAAGTTATGTACTTCAACTCCTAAAGTACATTTTCCAGACAACACCAAATCGTGAATATGTTAATATAATTTCTCATCTCCCGTAATGCTCTCATAGTTTTTCAATTTCTTCTTCGCGATGGTCAACTAAATAAGTGATATTGGATTTATTTTCATCATCATCTCAATCACTCTCCAAATTCTTACTCAATCACTCTCCAAATTCTTACTAAATAAGTGATATTGGATTACAAGGTACTATCTAACTTATAACTAATCTAAAAGTTAACCATAAGTTCAATCAAGAATGAATTCGTGCTCAATTATTCAAAATCCAAATATAAAATGATGGAATTCAAGCACTAATTTAAAATTCAAGTGTTCACACAAAACGGTTCAAATTTTTATCTCAAATAGACAAATTATCATCATTTAATATGAATCACATTATTCGAGTTTAGTTCTCAACACAATCGTGCAAGACAGAGAAATAAAATATTAGATTTTTCATATTTTTCAATTTTTTTAACTCATAATTAAACCTATATTAATTATGTTTCGTGCACATTAAAATGAAAGAATGCATTTTTTTGGAGTGATAGTTAAAATTAATTGTTGACTTTGATTTAAATTAATATTTGAATTTTCACACTGTTTTTGTTGAACTGTCTCATTTTAATATTTAGAGCATGTTTGGTGCACATTAAAATGAAAGAATGCATTTTTTTGGAGTGATGTGATGGAGAATATGTGGTTGAAAATGAAGGAAAAGTTATTGATGTGATGGAAAATATTATTTTATTGAAGATGTGTGGTTGAAAATGAGTAGAAGAATGAGAATGAAAAAAATAATGTGAACCAAACAGGGGCTAAACACAAACAACCCAATCATGCAGACTGTATCTTGCAAAAATATAGATTAAATAAAAAAAAAACTAATATTTTTCACCCTCAAACTTAATTTTTATAGTGTCCATAATGTAGCACTATAAAATCCAAAATATAGGAATAAAATAAAATAAAATAATTGAGACTCGTTGAATAAGTGAAGAATGATATAATTGGAGTTGAAGCTTGAGAATCTTTGCTTGCTTCTTTTTTTCTTTTTCTTTTTGTTTCTCCTCCTTCAAAGGGATCTTTCTTTCTTGGTGCCAATTTTTCCTACAAATTAAGATTATAAGCCCTTGAGCCCCTTTCTATCAAAACTCATTTTTTAAAACTCATATTCAACCACACATTCTCCCAATAAATTAATTTTACAAATAAACACATTTTTTAAATTTTTAACTACGCATTCTTCAAAAAATAACTATTATGAACCTTTTTTTCTCAAAAATGGGAATCAAACACACCCTAAGAAACATTAGCAACAATTATAAAAAAATATTAATTAAGACACCAATCAATGCATAATTCAAACTCATCGCTACATGATACCCCATCCACCTCAATTCAATATAAAATATCATAGAAGAATTCGTAGAGTAAAATCTCAAGTTTTGAGTGAAACTTAAACCCTTCATAATTTTAAAATCTTAAATGTATAGCTGATGAAATAAGGAGGTGATGGTGTGAATTATTCTTTTGATCCACTCAATGTACATTGATATAAAAATTGGATGCAAATAGGTGGAGAGTAAGAAATTTGAAGTTTTAAAGTTAAAAATTAATAACAAATAAAAAAAGGGGTATTTTGGAGGGGAGATAGGGGTCATGCCCCTGACCCTGTGTCATGCAGTGAGAATGCTTATCTCCGCATTTGGTACGGCAAGGACGCTAACGGCAAGGCGCGAGGCCTATTTTACCAAATAGTGCACTAATGATATGATTATATGCAGGTATTCTCCCTAACATCCAACTCATAGCATGTGTGTATGCCAGCTGTACGGGCTTTCCGACACGAGAATGAGGGGAAGGCGGCCTTTAGGCGTTGTACCTCGGGTGCCAAACCTGCGGTCCGTGAAACCATGTGTGCCATGTGATCGCATGGCCAAATGATCACCGATTGCATGATTTGGTCCCTAGCTAAATTGCAAGGGAACCCTAAGTGATATCGCACGCAGTTCATTGCAATCGTAAAACTATGCAAATTTTTTTAGAACTTGGTAAATATCCAAAATCGCGAGATATGAGTGTGTGGATTCTCATGTGCTTTCCCATAAAAAGACAATAAATTCTTGAATAGGAGAATGTTATTAGCTTGTAGTTAGAAATTCAATTGCCCAAATGTAGGATACATAATACTTGATTAATTTTGCACAATATGTGGTGTGATGAATTGTTTGAGTGGAAAATCATCTTCATCAATTTTGGTCGACTGCTGACCTAGTGAACATTGTACAACTATTTCTTGTTCTACCATGAGGTTATCTTGACGCTGCTTAAGTCTCAATTTGAAGGTTCGTTAAATTTTCGGATCAAAATGGTAAAAGATCACATCACTGAACTTCTAACTAAATAAATCAAGAATTTGGATTTTTAACTAAATAAATCTAAAACTATCAAAGCTTGAAGATTTTTGGAAAACTTTTGGATTAAGTAGTTGGGAATTTCAATTTACTTACGTTATTTAACATTCATATAATTCAACATCATTTGGTCCCTTTTTTATACGTGTTAACAATGAAATTAACTAGTTTTAGCTTGTGATTTCATCAAGTAAAACTAACCGTATTCGTGTGTCTAAATTCACAAATTACTACGTAAATCCATACACATACAAACCCATTAATTCACATGAAGTAAACAAAAATTGCACAATCTAAAAAGTATCTACCGATCTCTTATCAAAACCATGTTACTTATTGTATGCGCTAGACAAATATATCTCATTTCGGTATTTATTATCCCTAAATCAAGCATCTTGTGATCAAGCAATTGAATGTAATTGAACACATAGTCAAAGTTGCTTAAATCTTTTAAATAAAGTACTTGTTTGTTGGGGATAAAAATCTAGATTTTATTCTTATTGAAGTCGATAATTAATTTTAACCACATATTTTATGAGATTCACAAGTTTTCAACCACACATATCATCAAATCTTATCAAAATATAGACTTAAGATGTTGGATGGGATGGTCAGAACACTTGATGTAGTGAGACGCGTTCGAAATTTGAAGAGAAATATTATCTCATTGACCACTCTTGATTCAAAAGGGTACACGTTCATTAGTGAAGGTGGAGTCTTGAAGGTTTAATGTGCTAGTATTGTGTTGGAGGGGCATCGAATGTCCCAGTTGTATGTCTTGCAAGATTGTGCAGAATCTTTGAAAATCAATCAGCAAAGGTTTAGTACTTTGATGCATATTCAATTTGGTACAGTACCGTTGGAGTTTAGTTTGGGATCCGTGTTGAAGAATACTTTTTAATCGAGTTTAGAAGTTATAGATAATGCCGCTTTGCCGCCACCACCAACGGTACCATCGTATTCAATTGTTAGAGACAGACTCTGAAGAAATATTAGGCCTTCATATAGGTACGGGGAAGCTGATTTAGTTGCATGTGTTTTAAGTGTGGTTATGTTGAGTAGAGAAGAACCTTTTACAAAAGCATTTTGTGTTGTAGATTCTGTTTCAGGGCGTGGTTATGATTGTTGATTTATTTTGTGATTTTGTTGCTCATGTTATTAATTCAAGCAAATTTTAGTATCCGAGGTAACTCTAGTGAGCAGTACTTGGATGTTAGACTCTGTGGAAGAGATGTAGAATTTTTTTGTTGGAAAGTTTTATTGAAAAGTCATTGATATATTCCTTACAATTGAATTTGTCTTCAGATGGAAAATTTTGAAACTTTGTTCCTTGTAGTGAAATTCGTGTTAAGGTAGAGATTTATTATTTAGTGACCTAAATTTTGTTGGATGTTCGTGGATTGATTGAAAGATGTGTTAAAGAGGTATGGAAATATTTGGGGACAAAAATTGGGTATTTGGAATCAGTTAGGATCGAAACTCAGCGTTGGGTGCCATCGGAAGTGCTGTCGTTGCCACTGCCACCATCTGCTTGCCTACCACCTGTTTATCGCTCAAGTGGCATGCCACGCCGCTCTCCTAGCTAGAGGTTGCCGCTCAATAGGCACATATATTTGGAGAAAATTTGTTTCTTTCTTTGACAGGGTTTTTGATCATCTTTCCAACCATAACATATTGTTTGGATCCTATATATAGTCCACGAATTGTATGTCTTTCATATGACTTTGTATGAGTTAGAATCAAGTTAGAAACACAATTTGTGTATTCTTTCTTCATATTAATAAATTATTCATTCATCTGCCAATTGTTCTTATATTGTGATTGCTACTTCATATGTGTCATGTAATCTCGTTTCTTCTATTCCTAATAAGTGGTACCAATATACATAATTCTTGTTTGAATTCTAACAACCTTTAAATTCAACACAGCTTTCACCAGTTGGAAAAATAAAATTAAACAAAGTCTGAAAATGAGAGCACAAAGACAAGAAATTAAATCAATTAAACCCTGTAATTTCTTTAAAAAATTGCCTTGCTCTGTTGCTCTCAAGTTATGAAAATGAAGTGAGATAAGATGGTGGATGCAAGGCAATGAAAAAAGATAGTATGGAGGCTACAAAATGAGAAAATATTGTAGTTAGAAGTGGGGAAAGAAGCTATAATGGTGGGGTGAAAGAATTAATTTGAGGAGGAGGAATTTTTTTAAAATAATTGGATATTTAAAAAGCCATCTAAAAATTGAACTAAGTCTATTTGTTTTTGTTCTCTTTGACAGAGGTGGTCCCGTGGGAGGCATCACACACCTCTTTCAGGGCGTTTTCCACGGTGGATGATGTATTCGTGGAAAACATCAACTTCGAAGGGCAAATGAGGCGACCTCAGTGGGGCGTCACGCGCCTCTCCTAACGAAGTGGACATCCTTACCAGAGGTGGCCTCGTGGGGGGCATCACGCACTGGATAGTGCATCCATGGAAAGCATCATCTTAGATGGAATCAGAGACGACCCCGGTGGGGGTATCATGCGCCTCGTCAATCGAAGTGGACATAATTGAAAGAGATGACCTCGTGGGAGGCATCACACACCTAGTTAAGGGCTTTCTCCATGGTGGATGGTGCTCCCATGGAGGGGATTATAAATAGCGGGTCGACTAAGTGGGTGAGCTGAGGAGAATAGTTTATTGGCAAGACACATTTGATTGGGGTGCATTTGATGTAGAGGTGCGATAAGCTCTCTGAAGATAGATGCCATTGAAATATTGTTGAAGCATAGGCTTAAGGAGCTCTGTAAAGATAAATACAGTTGCACTGTAACATCTGTATGGTGGGACATCTCGAAGAGTGAGGAATGAATATCAAACTGTTGGCTCTTCTTTTTTTGTAACGACCCGACCTTGCGCCGGAGCCGTCATCATATCATACGTATTGTCCGCTTTGGGAGAGCCTAGGCCCATCTTACCCCTCATAGCTTTCTGACGTCAGTCAGTCCGCTCACTCTTAGGTTTTTAATAACCTAACATAAATTATCTCTTCATATTTTATTTAAACCACCAAACGGTGATCCCTTCATGACACCAAATCGTGCTTCCTTCATGACACCAAATGGTGCTTCCATCATAAGTAACCCAATAACACATTTAATGCAAATTGAAAACGAATAATTCTTACATCACTTACAAAAGTGCCGAAAATCACCCTACCTTAAATGCTTGGAGTTTGAATACCCTTTTACGTCCAATTTGAAATAAAATGCAGTGCACTCTAGCCTCTTCTTTAGAAAATTCTCAAATTTAAAGGTTTCTTTAATCTATACAAAAAGGTAAGTGGAATTTTATGTATTTAAAAATTGGGATTTGTGAGACAAAGGTTGACGCGGTAGTTTGTCAGAAGCATTAATTTTAGCTAAACATGCATTAGATATGAATGAATGAGTC
>CAIGRT010117406.1:0-11607 GCA_903798405.1 Fraxinus platypoda | reverse complement strand
CGGGCCGTTACCGGGCTCATATGTTAGCGGGCCGACCCGGCCCGAACCACCCGAATTGACACCTCTAGGGTGGCATGGGGTCACATGATTCTCCAACTTTTGGACAATTTTTTTAGGTCACTAAACACCAAACAAAATCAAAATATTACATTCTTAATACCATTTCGATGTGCTCATGGCCTAATTTTTCACGTCGTTAATGACACGTGAAATAGCCAATCGTAGCAAATATTATACCTCGTCAAAGTAGGCTGTTACATCATTTTATTAGGAAATTTTACATGAAGTATAACGTCAAAATTTTACATTCGAAAAAGTCATACCTCATGTAAATTTTCGAATGGGTATTTCTTTTTCAGATGTAAATTTTCGAATGTAAAATTCCTCAAAACTTTTTTGTAAGTTTAATAGTATCTCTAACTCAAAACGTCTGTATCCGTAGACAAATCTAAATAAAACTAAAAATGATGAAAATATCCTTAAATTGATTCAAAAAAAAAATGTTAAAACAAAACCCAATAAAATTTGACCCTGAGAGTTTGCTTTCGAATTATACTCGCTCACGAAAATTTGACACCCAAACTAAAAACTTTGCCCATTTACGTAAACCCTTCTTATTTTCCTCTTTTTTAACTAGTCTATGATCTTCTCTTTTCAAGTCTAGACCAAGTGCCATTAACTTAACCCGTAATAGGGAGAATCAACTAACTTTGTCTTCGAGTAACATTTCACACGACCTTTTGTTATTGCAGATAATTATGTCACTAGAAACTAGTAGTCGCTCCTAGTTAATTAATTATTGTCCATAGGCCAGCCTAGGTAGGTCGTCACTTACGACTTATAATAATGAACAAAAGATAGTTGGCAAAATATGATTGCTAGTTGAGTAGCTATTCAATAACTTTAAGGAAGTTTATATAATTAAATAAATAATTAAATTAAAATATTGTGAAAGCTAACGTGTTAACACATACTTATAAATTTAATTGTTCAATGAGTACATGGTATTTAATAAACTCAGTCCCTAAAGTTTTGAATATTTATTTTAATTTTTTTTTTTAATTGTGGTATTAAGTGATTTTTTTAAAAAAAAAATTATTAATAAATACACTATTTTAGTTAATTAAATACAATATTTTTTCGGGTCGAGCCGATAAGCTGGATTGACATTGTTATACGAGAGCTGCACCAATTTGGTGTGAAAGTTGCACTACTTTTTTTATTATTATTAAAAAAAATATGTGCATGTCATATACTTTAGAGGCAAATTAATTGCTTAATTTAGAAGAGGAAAAAAAAAAAAAGGACTAGAAAACGAGAACCCTACCCGTTTCTTCTTATCTCCTCATGGATTGTATGGAACTCGCTAAGCATGTACTTACTTGGATCGCATTTAGTCAAGACATCTTATCGACTAAACTTACATCCTTAAATTTCGTAAAAAGAAAACTTTGAATTTACAAGTGTTAGCATTCCTAACACTAACCACAAGTGAGTTTATTCATTGCCGGCACGTCCGGTGAGCCCGCAATGCAAAGGGTGGATTTAGAGGAAAAGTTGGCAAACTTATAGGAAAAAAGTGTAACCATTCGATTTTATAATTTTTTTCTATTATAAGAAACTTCTAAATTAAGCAATTAATTTCTTTACAACAAAAATTAAAAATTTCACATAATAAAAATATTATTATCATTAACCACCAAGAAACATTTGACCTTGTAATCGCCGAAATTTGAAATTATTAATTCCAGCTATACGTCTCCCACAACTCAAATCCCCCCACCAATCTTGTTCTCTCTTGGCTGCGCGTGTGTTGCACTCGCTGTCGGTGAATGGACCAGATCACCTCAAGTCAGGATTATGACACCAGTGGCGCAACCCCTTACAGCGGCCACTCCACTGAAACAAATGATTTAAGAAACCTCGATTTTCTTGTGGGTTTGTCAATCAGTCAAGAGTATGATTACAGTTTTGAAATTCCCGACGAATGCTTGGCCCTGATATTCCAATCATTAAGCTCTGGTGACCGCAAGCAGTGTTCTCTTGTTTGCCGGCGGTGGTTGGCCGTGGAGGGTCAAAGTCGCCATCGCCTGGCCCTGAATGCAGCCGCGGAGGTAAGTGCCTACTTGCCCAATATCTTCACCCGGTTTGAATCCGTCACCAAGCTCACCATCCGGTGCGATCGTAAGTCTGTCAGCATAAACGACGAGGCATTGACCTTAATCTCCCTCCGGTGCCGGAACCTTACCCGATTCAAGATCCGTGGTTGTAGTGAAATATCCGAACAGGGAATGCATAATTTGGCAAATAATTGTAAATCCCTTCGGAAATTTTCCTGTGGATCGTGCATTTTTGGAGCTGAGGGCATGAATGCCCTTTTAAACAATTGTTCTTCCCTGGAAGAACTCTCTGTTAAGCGCCTGAGGGGAATCAAGGATACTTTTGCTGCCGAGCCAATTGGCCCGGGAACCGCGGCTTCATCACTTAAGTCGATCGTACTTGAGGAGCTTTACAATGGGCAGTGTTTTGGACCTTTGATTATTGGATCGAAGAATTTGAGAACTTTGAAGATACTTAGGTGTTTTGGGGATTGGGATAGGTTATTGGAGACCATTTCGAGTAGGAAGAATTGTTTGATGGAGATCCATTTGGAGAGGCTGCAAGTGAGTGATGCTGGGCTAATGGCGATATCCAAATGCTCGGATTTGGAGGTCTTTCACTTGGTGAAGACTCCCGATTGCTCAAACAAGGGAATCTGCGCAATAGCTGAGAATTGTATGCTTTTGAGGAAGCTTCACATTGATGGATGGAGGATGAATAGGATAGGCGATGAAGGATTGACTGCGATCGCAAAGAATAGTGTGAATCTCGTGGAGTTTGTGCTTATAGGTGTGAACCCAAGTTCCACGAGTTTGATGGCAATAGCCGCAAATTGTCAGAAGTTGGAAAGGTTAGCGCTTTGCAGGTGTGAAACAATTGGAGATCCTGAGATTTCTTGTATTGCAACCAAATGTATGGCTTTGAAGAAGCTTTGGATAAAGGGGTGTCGGGTGACAGATTCAGGGCTTGAGGCATTTGCTTTTGGATGTCCGAATTTGGTGAATCTTAAGGTGAAGAAGTGTAGGGGAGTGACGACCAAAGTCGCAGACTGGTTGAGGTCAAAGAGAGTATCACTGGTTGTGAACTTGGACGCAGATGGGATGGAACCTGATGTCATGGAAGTGAGTGTTAGTGATGGAGGAGCATAGGATGAAGACACGATGTTTGAAGTCGATGTTTAGCCTTTTTGGAGGATATCAAATGGTAATGGTAGTTCAATATAGCTTATAAGTTATACATGAACTGAGTGAGAGATGAAAGGACTTGTTTATTTTCCACTGTTGTTTGATTTTGCACTTCAACGTTGTGGCATGTGCAATACAAAAATCCCTTTTCCTTGACATTTTTCGAGTGGAATGTGTTTCTTCCTGGTTCGTAGTTTTGCTCAGCACTTCTATGTAAGCAAGAGAAAGTATAGTGAGGAACTCATACCCAGATTTCAGAAGGTATTATATACTTTTTCATGCATATTTTTAACTAATCCCTTGTACACTCTATTTAATAGAAATTCAAGCAATATGCTTTTGAACACATGCCATTGTAATTGTGTTTGCACCTCATTTGAACAGCCTCTGTTTGGTGTATATTAAAATCAGATTTTTAATAGATTTTGATAAAAGTTAATGAAATATGTGGTTAAAATGTTATGGATCCCATGAAATGTATAGTTAAAATTAATTGTTAAATTTGACTTTGAACTTTTAGTAGATTTTAATCTACACCAAACGGGGGTGTATATCTATTCAATTGTTTCTGATGTCGGGCGAATGAATTTAGGACTTTGAAAGGTTCTAGGACTCCGTCCTTGTTGCCTATAAGAATCTTCCATTGTACTTGCTCTGCTATTAGAATCTAGGTAGCTTTATGTCCATGCACATTGGTCTTCTAGTTATGATTTAGATGCGTGTTAGAAACTTGCTGAAATATGTTATGCAGTCGAGTAAACGAATAAATCTCTATATACCAAGAAATTTGTACGAGAAATATGACGTATTACAACTGTGAATCTTGCTATGAGTGCCATCAAATGAAATAGAACGATCCCTGTAACTGGACTAGTATACAAATTGTACTGGAACACCAAAAAAAAACAAGAAATAACAGAGGGAAAAATCTTCACTCAAAAAGAATTGAACGATTAGATGGAATGGATATATTGACTGGCTATCCTATGTGTATCGTGCCTTTGCGTATTTACTCAACAAGAATAGTAATCTTGTCTTTGGAGATCTGAAGTTAAGGCTTGCTTCATGACTTCACAAAACCGTATAAATCTGTGAATCACCAGTACTGAAAAGTTCTAGTTATTTGATGAATACCTTGTGGTAACTTGTTCAATTGTTACTTTTGCCGAGCGCTTCCTCTTGTTCCGGGATCCACGTCTTCTAGTTGTCCGGCTTTTGGTGGTATGCTTCTCAATGTTATCCTGGGTGTTGATTGCTTTTTCACCAGAAGATGGAAGTTCGGGATGAGCATCTGGCCATGGAGTGCGTTTTGCTGGGACGATAATGTCTAATGGAGGATCAATTATCCATCTGCATGAAAGAACAATAGTACTGACATTTAAATAAGTTGTTCCTCCAAAATTAGGGTATAGAAATGACTGCTAGCAGCAGAGAATAAAATTTACATGTACATTATATAGATACACAGATTAATCGCTAAGAAAATAGAGTTTCTTCGGCATGCACCACTCATTTCAGATCTTGCTTGGTAAGCAAAAATATGAATTTAACGCAGACGGATTGAACCACCACCAAAATTAGAGAGTTTAGATTACACATTAGAAGAATTTATATCGAACAATGAACTTAAGAATTTATGAAACTATAATCAATTATAGAACTTCAGAATGAAGGACAGTAAAAAGTCCACCTATGGCTTTGAAGTAACAAGGAAATTTGCGATAATGATTTCACAGACCAAAGCTCTCAAAAACCTTTGAACATCAATTGGCTGCAGTAATAATTATGATAAAACTCCCCGGCCCACCCCACCAAAAAAGGTAACGATAATAAGAATAAATAAAAAAAGGATAAAAGGACGAAATTTGAAAACAACAGAGCAACCCAAAGTATGACCGGATGATACTTCATGGCCATGAACAAGGAGAAAAAAGATTTCACATTTGTGTTGAGGGTGATTCTCGAAGTAATGGCAGAGCCATTGCACTTGCAGAAAAAGCCAAAACATATGAGTCAGCATCCTTAAGTTCGTTGAAAATAGCTACCCAAATAATGGATAGCTTTGGGGGCAAATAAGGGCGAAGTGAAATCAACCTTGAATGATCAGTAAAGGCATATGACGTTTATCTCTGCTAAAGTTCATGGGAGGCCTGGATTGGTTGAAGAAATTATGGAGTTATAACAGGAGACTATCTGCCCTGCATATATTCTAGAAGACAGAATTGGTAGTGGCTTAGGATTGCATCTCTAAATAAGATGGCCAAATGAAAGGCTGTCCTTGGAGATAAATAGGGGTTCAATGTCCTATGGTGATATTAAGGCAAGTTTTGACAAGCATAGTCAAGTCTTACGAATATCTATGAGAATAAGGAACCTGTTAATAAAATGAAGGTCGTAACCTCTCATAAAGTTACTCCAAAACAAAACAAAAGTAAAAATATACATATATATATATATATATATATATAGCCAAATTCTCCAATTTCAGTGTTTATAAATGCTAATATTTTAAGATTAAGCCCCTATTTGGAATATAGATTAAAAACTTGCTAAAAATCTAAGTCAAAATCAACAATTAATATTAACTACACATTTCAGGAACCACAACTTTTCAATCGCACATTTTATTTTAGATACACCAAACAGAGGTTAAGAAAATTATTAATTTGAAAGATGTGTGCACGAGTAGCAGAAAAATAAGTTCTCTTTTATATGGAAATGAATAATATTTAAAATGTAAATTCAACTTCTTTGGTGAATCCACTTTCCAACGTTTTTGGTGATCAATAGACAATAAAGGAGTCTATGTTTTTTGTCCATCGTTGGATGTGCAGCAAATGTGCTGAGATACTGGCCTACCGCATTCTACCCCACCAAAAAGAAAGGAAAGAGGAGGAAATTTGCGTATATTGCTCACCATGCCAATATCAGTCATCACCTTGGCTTTTTTCAATTAGTTTCTCTATCCATGTGTATTTCTGCCATAAAACCGTTTTGAACCGTTTTGTTCAACATTCCTTCGTAACTCACCACAGGTTTCCTTGTAACTATCTTCCACTGTCTACCAAAAAATCTCCAGAAATGTCAACTAAGATTGTGTTAACTCAGTATATCCCACAAAAAAGTGAATTTATTCATACACATTTTTTTAAATAAAGTGATGGATGCATCTTTATGTGAGGAATAGCTTCAAGCTTTGAGTCAAGTTTAGGGTAAATGGACTAGAAAAATCCTGTGGACAGGAACAGTGAGTAGAAAACTTGGGAAAAGTTGCAAAGTATTAGGAACTTCAGGATAGAAAACTGATCCTGTCACTGCACGACCAATGTTGTTACATACTTATGATTGAGTAGAAAATAAGGCTGGACATGGTCCGGTTCGGTTCGGTTCGGTTCTGAAGAGAACCGAACCGAATCAAAATTTTCGAGTATTTAATAAATGAAACCGTCGGGTCCAAATATAATTATGGAACCGTTCGGGTTCGGGTTCCGTTCCGTTCAGTTCGATTCTGTTCGGTTTCATACCATAATTAATTTTTTTAATATTTATTGCAACACTACATAAATACAACTAATGACATGTTCATTCGTAACTTCGATGGGCAGTTGGAGAGGGGAAGTCGGACTCAGTAGTTGGTGGCTTTGATTTGGGCATGTAGATGTTTCAAATGATTTGGGGTTAGTGGACTTGTGATTACCGAATGAAAGTATGAAATTGGAAAGGGAATGATAAAAACTTAAAAAAGTCTAGATCTTGGGCTAACAATGAAATTAATAATTGAGCAAAAAAATTAAAACAAAAAATTGAATTTAGAAATTGGGTTGGGTCGGGTCGGACTAGCTAGGCATAGACTTGGCTTGGAAGTTGGAGTATTAATCACTAAATTAGCTAATTTGTTTAGAAAAAATTAAAATAATTTAATTAATTCACTATAAAAAATTAAAAAAAAATTATTTAGATTCGATTCTTCTTCGGTTCTTGGTCTAGAACTGAGAACCGAACCAAACTCATCGGTTCTCGATTCAAATACCCGTTCGGGTATTTAACTTATGAAGAACCGCTCGGTTCGGTTCGGTTCGAGAGTTTTGTCCAGCCCTAGTAGAAAACTTGGAAAAGTTGCAAAAATATTAGGAATTTCAGGATAAAGAACTTGCAGCATATTCTGAGGAGACAAATGCTCAAGACCGATTGCCTGTGGCTTAATTGTGTTGCTTTCTAAACATCGTATGGTGTTATGGAGCTCTATCGCATGCAAGTGAGTAGAGTGCCTATAGCTAATTAGGGTATTGCTATGTAATTAATGAAAACGCCCACATGGTGTGCCTACATAAGTTTTTGGTAAGATTAATGAAGTAATCTGGTATCCTAGATATCAAGCCACTCTTGCCGAAAAATTTGCACAGTACACAGACGCAACAAGATTATTAGTATGACTAACAATAAAAGCAGTGATCAAATTGCACTAACAATAAAAGCAATGATCAAATTGCCTCCTCACTGCTTTCATAGGTCAAATCCACAGATAAAAATGTTACAAAAGATCGGCCTCACATGAAGATAGTCCTTCACATCAAGATCTAATGAAAGAGCTTCTCAATAGCACGCAATCCTATATTTTATCTCTACTTGAAAAAATACAAAGCCTGCGTTTGGGAAGAATTCATAAATGGTTTAATTTATAAATAGATAGAAATAAGTAATAAATAAGTGAATACTATTTGTGGGTCTATTAGAATGTGTGATTAAAATAAAGTTGGATTAATCTATGTGTACATAGATTGATTTATAAGGGATAACATAATGTGAGTGGGTAACGCGGGCCCCACCCCACTCACATTATATCATCCCCTATGTGTACACCTATGTACACATAGCATGACTCAGTAAAGTTTGACCATTTGTAAATGATTTTAAAAAATTTGCCATGCAGAGGCTAAAACGTCAAAACCAAATCAGCCTGAACTGAAACTAATTGCTTCCTTTAGACAGACTAGCTTCATATCTAGAGAAACTCATTTGCAATCCACATGCAATGCACAATGAAGGTTGAATTGAAAACTAGATAAACAGATGGAGAATTCAATCATAAGCACTATAAACAACCAGAATACAAACATTTTTCAAAACCAATTTATGGAAAACGAACCTGGCAGGGAATTTGCTGTCTGCCCGAGCCTCAACACGCAGCCACCATAGCATGACCTTGCGCCCACAACTCCCTAGAGGCTCCACCAAAGAAGCATCCTTCAGCAAAGATAAAGGACTCTCAACATCGTCTCCATCCCTACCAACCTCATCCAAGTCCTTTACCCATTGCGGCTTATCTTCTGCTTCCTTCCAAAATAACCTTGAATTAAAGATAAAGCCAGCCCACTCCAGCTTCCTTGGCAGCACAACTCCCCTGTCACCAACATACCTTGCCCTCCTCTCTACAAGTGGAAGCACATTGAAAGTATGCCACCCCACCAGATGGTTTGACGAATTACAAGATGGACCCTGAACTGGCATCTGCAAATTCTTCTCATTCTTCCCACTGTTCTCTGTCTGAGCCACAGACAGATCTCCTTCTTCAGACCCTCCTGAATGTGCAAGAATTCCAACCGAAACTGCACCTACCCATTTTACATTCTGGATCTCATCAAATAACTCCATACTATGCATATTACTGTCATCCACAAACATTATCGTCCCATCTAACCTCTTCTTTTTCACAACTCTGCCCCATCACGAAAAGTTTAACTTGTCAAAATCACAAATCTACTAATGCGTGTAGTCGAATTTACACTAAAAAATAATGAAAAGGAAAAGTAAAAAAACGAAAATAAAGCATGATCAACACGATATACCTTAAGGCGTGTAGTCGCATTTGCACTTCTAATTTATGCCGATCCTCCCATAAAATCGGGATTTCCACGTTATATCCAATATGGAATATTTTGAGGCCTGATTTTGATATCAACGAGGCCGTTTCATTGGTGGCGCCACCAACTTCCACAACAATCCAGATCAGATCATAGGGCACATTCATCAGAGTATGCATAATGCCAGTTAGATGAAGCGTCTGAAAGGTCCGAACATACGTCGGCGTGATTGCAATCACAGTTTTAGGGCTCTTCACTCCATACTGCAGTCTCTGTTCTCTCTGAACCCTATCGATTATCCAGTGAGACTTCAACACCTCCTCCGGATCTGGATGCGGCCAAGGCCGTATTAGTATCCCGTGCCTCCCTACCACAACTCGACTCCCCTCCGCCGTCGCACCATTCACCGCCGGCTTCGACGTTGTCGTGGTGGTAGATGGAAATGAATTGTGGAAAGCAGAATAGAGATTGACGGTGGCCATGGTGGTGGTGGTAGTGGAGGGGGAGGAGGTAGAAAAAATGAGGAAAAATACCAAACGGGAGAATCGGAAGCCAAGGACTAGACTAACAAGACAGCAAAGACCATGTAACAGTAGCCAAAAAATCGTTGCCTTAGACTTTACTCCACCGTCCACGGCAGAGTCCAGCGGCGATGATGCACTTCGAAAACTGTTGCTCCGGCGGCCCTGCTGCTGCAACGCCGATAGCAGCTTCATTTTTCCCCTCCTTCCGACAACTACTCAGCACAGTAATGTAGTAGCTTCGAAGAAATTGGGTTCCGGTTGATGTGGTTGGGGGAATTCACTTATAATTGAAAATGATTTCTTCAAATTCACGATTTACGTTACTGTCAGCTTCAATTTCCATTTCCAAATTCTGTTCAGCATATTTTCTATGTCTATACTTGAATAAATTCCAATTCGGGCATGATGGAGAAAATCTGGGGGTCAATCGATGGTTGAAAACAGGTATCAAGCGGGGTAGTTTAGGGATTTCATTAGATTTGTGTATTCTATCTTTCATTTTATTGCATTAAAAGGACAGATGAATGGATTCCAGGTGAAATTCGATGCATTTTTAGTTTTCAAATCGAAACAATTAAAATATAATAATTAAATTAAAAAAATTATATTTTCCATGATGAAACATAGAAAAATGCATCGACAAACCAAGTTTCCGATTTAGCATCGTTTGAGTAGAGAGCCCGTAGAAGTGAATGTTTCGGCATGGAAGGGAATAGGAAGAGGCGGAATGGGAGGGTTTGAACGACGATGTTGCGGTTGTGCAATCATATTCTTCAATCGTAGTTATGATTTGCGTGTTGTTTTATGCATTTTGATGTGTGATTTTTGGCAAAGGTGGTTTGTGGTGGCAATGGTCGATGGTTTACTGCTTCGATAGGGGGAAAAATGAGATTATTATTGTTTATTTTATTTTTATTTTTTCATATATAAAATGCAAAAGTTGTCGTTGTACCCTTTTAAATTTAGATAAAATATGATTAAAGTCAAATTTTTAGTCAACTAACAGTTAAGTTGATAGATTAATTCATTTGTCATTATGTTGCAACAAAATGAAAGGTTTGGGATTGTGGCTGCTACAAACTGAAGATTTAGGTAAAATCTGCGGTAAAATGAAAAATTTGGGCAGCAACTACAAATCTCCCTAAATTTTACTCGTTATTGCACTCATGTCGTTGATTTTTCTAATCGTATTCTTATTTACCTCTAATTAATTAGTACGACTTTTCATTTATAATAATTTTCATCCAAAAATTCTGTTATGTTGGAACAAAAAGTCTTATTTGTCCATTGTACTTTTTTTTATATAAAAAAATGTAACTAAATACAGAATTTTTAGACAAAAAAGTCTTTAGGAACATTATATGTTAATTAATGAAAAGTTGAAAATAAGAATGCGATGAAAAAAAGCTAAGGACATAAATTTGACTGAATAAAAATTTAAAACATTTAATGAAACAAAAATGTGATGCATATATAGTAAGATGTGGCGAGAATATAATTGCATATATTGTATTCAAACAATAATTTTTTCACTGATTCATCACATTTTAATTGCAATTAAGGACCTTAACATTTTCTCTACTTATATTTCTTAACTTTTTTCCGTCACATTTGTATTCTTTACCTTCAATAATTTTACATTTATTGTCCTCGATGATGATTTTTATCTTAATAGTAAGATAGCACTCTTCGAAATGAAGGATAAATATTCAATCGAGCAATTTTATAACATAATCATGATTAGGAAAAATTGTACAACTGTCGACGACCTATTGTCACAATAACAAGTTGGTCCTTAAACTTTAAAAATTAACAAATTGATCTCGCACCTCTAATTATAGTTGCAGAATTAGGCCCTATTGACATAACAACAAACCATCAAAATCTCTATTATACTACAGTTAAACATCGATAAAGTAATGTTCAATAAAGTAATAA
>CAIGRT010117394.1:0-13015 GCA_903798405.1 Fraxinus platypoda | reverse complement strand
GATTTTTGAATTCTAAACTTCAAACGCCTGATTTTTTATAATTTCCCCTTTTCAAAACTACCCAAAATATAGGTTATTTGTATAAATTCCCGATGGCCTAGCCCAGTCTGATAGAACCCAGATCCACTATATGCTTCAAATTACGACGACCCGACCCGACCCAGCCCACTTTAAACGCGGGAAAATTTCCCCGGCAACGATTTCGTGCGAAACAGAAATTGATTGCATAAATTATCAATTTTCACCTCACAATTAACAAGCAATCAATCTGATAGTAAGAGAAAAATGGAAGAGAATTGTGAAATTGAATTTCCAGCATTTCCATATAAACCCTATCCAATTCAGATGGATTTCATGAAGTTCCTGTACCAATCACTTGATAAAGGAGGCATTTCAATGCTCGAAAGCCCCACCGGTAAGTACAATGAGTGCATAAGAAATACCATATGTTTTAATTTTATATTCCTGAATGTCGTGTAATTGAATAGGTTAAGTTGTTACAGGAACAGGGAAAACCCTTAGTATAATCTGCAGTGCACTGCAGTGGCTAGTCGATAAGAAGCGTCGGGAAAGTATAAAAGGTTCGCTTGGTTTGAATCTGAAGGAAAATTTGAGAAATGAGTCATGTTTGGATAATGATATTGATAATGAACCGGATTGGATGAGAAATTTTGTGCCAAATAAAGAATCCGATACGCGTGAAAAGAAGAAAACTAAACAAAAGAAAAAAATTGGGGTTCGGTCGAAGGATAGTTGTAGTAGAAAGGAAAAAGTAGAAACTACTAGAGATTTAAGTAATCGTGGGAAAGAAAAAGGGTTAGAGGGGAATGTGGATAAAAGGGAAGGAAAAAATGTGAAGGGGGAAGTTGGGATTGATAAGGAAGATGAGGAGTTTTTGCTTGAAGAGTATGAGAGTGAAGAGGAAAGTGGTGGAACACTGAAGAGGAAAAATGCTGGAGCTGATGTTTGTTCGTCTAGTGATGAAGAAGAAGAAGATGGGCTGGGGGACGAGGAAGATGGAGCAAGATTGAAGATTTACTTTTGTAGTCGGACGCATTCACAACTTTCACAGTTCATAAAAGAGTTGAGGAAGACTACATTTGCTAGTGAGTTGATGTTTGTCTGCTTGGGGTCTAGGAAGAATTTCTGCATCAATGATGGTATTAGAATGAAATCCACATGTTTTAGTGGTAGAATGTACATTCAAATAGTACATGTCTAACTTCAATGTGATTGCATGTATCTTTATCAGAGGTGCTGAAGCTTGGGACCTCCACTCGCATAAACGAAAGGTGCTTGGAGCTTCAAAAGAGTAAGAAAAATGAAGCTTCTAAAACGAAGGTATGAATAATTTTGTTCTTGAACCATTCTCCCGTGCATTGATGATTGGATTTGGTTTCATATTGTCAAAGCCTTTCTTTTTATTCATGAATTTGGTTTACCTCCCTCTTTCTACAGTAAAAACCTACTAACTTTCTCCACTTTCTTCATAATTTTTAGAACCTCTTATATTACGTAATTAACATGCTATTAAGCTTGAACAAAAGCAAGGGCATTAAAATGCACTACATATATCAATTGAAGTGAAATTGAGTTATTTGATTTCTGTTGGATATTGTTTGCATTCCAAGTGGATTGAACATTTTGGTCAGCATATATGTGAAAATCTTCTCATGTTTGACCTTGATACTACATCCTACCTAAATTTTATTATTTACCATAATCATATGCCAAATGGTTAGCCTTGCTATTGGTAGTTTGCCTGCAATTTGGTAACTGAATCTCATTTGTGTTGCTTCCTTCCCATTTGTCTATATTGTCAATATCTGCTGAGGTAGTTTTCAATCCAAATGAAAAATATTTATTCCTTTTTGAAGTAGAAAAACTTGAAATATACACCACTTTTAACTCCTTAACTAAAACTAACACTTATTTATTTGGAAATTTTTAAAGTGCCAACCATTCAAGTGCTGCAAAATATTGTTCTTTTTGTCTGAAGTCATGGTTCTATTTAGCAGAACTTGGGAGCTGGAAAAAGAGTTCACCGCACAAAAGCTTCCTGTGGATGTCCAATGCTCAGAAGTCGTAAGATAGAAAAAGAGTTTAAGAATGAAATTATTCAACTGGAACCGCTGGACATTGAAGATCTTGTTCGCATTGGACGCAACTTGGGAACTTGCCCATATTATGGTTCTAGAAGGATGGTGCCTGCAGCCGATCTTGTCATTCTTCCCTATCAATCTCTTCTTTCAAAATCATCGCGTGAATCTCTTGGTTTAAGTTTGAAAAATAGTGTCATTATCATAGATGAAGCTCATAATCTAGCTGATACTCTGATCAGCATGTATGATGCAAAAATTACTCTGTCACAGGTAAATAGTAGTTTCACATTTGTTGTCTATTATAGCACCTTCTTCAAATTTGGTTGTGCTATGTGCTTTTAGATGATTATGTAAGGACACCCATATTTAAAAAGTTAGTCTATAGACCAGAGGGTGTGAGCATCTTCAATTCCCCCTTCCTGTTTGACGTTCTAAATTTCTTTCATAAGGTCCTGTCCTGGTATAGTTTCTAACAGTTACTTGGTCCTCTGTTCAGCTGAATCTCTTGCAGTCTCACTTAGAGAGTTATTTTCAACGATTTCGCAATGTCTTAGGACCAGGCAACCGAAGATACATTCAGACTTTGATGGTCCTCACCCAGGCTTTCTTAAGAGTTCTACTTCCCAGTGGGAAGCTTGCAAATCATGTTGATCCTTTATTTCATTCTGAAGAGATAGAAATTTCCTCTGATTCTTCAATGGCCATCAATGAATTTTTATTTTGCCTAAATATTGATAACATAAACCTGGTGAAACTGTTGCAATACATGAAAGAAAGCAACTTAACTCACAAGGTGCATGCTCTTCCTCATCATTCATTAATGTATATTTTTCAATTCTTTTGTGTTCACAAATTTAATATTCCATTGTTTTCTGCCTCTCAGGTCTGTGGTTATAGAGATAAGGTAGCAGTTACCCAAAAGGGTTCAAGTGTTGAAGATGGTGAAGCAACTTGCAAGGAAGAAAGTGCAGTAGCTTGCTTTCGGGCATTGGCTGATATACTATTCTCCTTAACCAATAATGATGGTGATGGAAGAATATTAATTTCAAGGCCAAGGCTAACATGTCACAGGCAAGAAGGGCATATAAAGTATGTCATGCTTACTGGAGAGAAGATGTTCTCTGAGGTTTGCATATTTTTTTGCACCTTAATATTCTAATGCAATTTAGTTTTAATTTGCAAAGTTACAGTCATTCATCATTTTCTGTAGATTGCTGATCAAGCACATGCTGTTGTCTTGGCTGGAGGAACTTTACAACCTATAGAGGAAACAAAGGAACGACTCTTCCCATCATTACTGCCAGATCGGTTGCACTTCTTTTCATGCGGTCATATAATTCCTCCAGAGAATATTTTGCCTATCGTTATTAAACATGGGCCTTCTGGTCAGTCCTTCGATTTTAGCTACAAACTCAGAAGCCTGCCAAACATGGTGAGAAAGCTGTGTACTTTCTTTCCTCTTCTCGCCATTAAATTTATTGCCACTCTCATATGTTTCAAAAGTTTCCTAATTGATAAGTATTCAGGAATTCGACATTCTTCCCCTTATATTGTATTCAGTGCTGTCCTTTATTATCATTCTGATCCACCTTTAACACAAGGTTTCAATTGAACTTCTGTTTTAAGAAAAGTTGTTCCAAAAGTTTCTTAGTTTTTGCTAATTGCCGCTGCATGTTGGGCTGAAATAACAGATTGAGGAGCTAGGGCTTCTGCTATGCAATCTAGTGACAGTAGTTCCAGAAGGAGTAGTTGTGTTTTTTTCGTCATTTGACTATGAAGGCAAGGTTTACGATTCTTGGAAAACATCGGGCATGCTTACAAGGATTATGAAGAAAAAGAGAGTTTTTAGAGAACCTAGGAAAAACACAGATGTAGAAGCTGTCTTGAGAGAATACAAGGAAACAATTGATGCAGTATCCACCAGTAATCCTACTTCCTGCAATGGTGCAATTCTTTTCGCTGTTGTGGGAGGGAAGATATCAGAAGGTATCAACTTCAGTGATGGGACAGGTCGATGCATAGTAATGGTTGGATTGCCCTATCCTAGCCCATCAGACATTGAATTGATAGAGAGGGTGAAGCATATTGAGGGTCTTGAGGAGAGTCAAAATCCCAAGTCTTGTGTCAATGGTGAACATCGCAATGGGGATGTTCAAACTGGATTTCACATCCTTAGAAGTTGCAAGGGCAGAGGAAAAGAGTACTATGAAAATCTTTGCATGAAAGCCGTAAATCAATCAATAGGTGCAGCTTCATTTTAGTTTTCTTTTTACATTGGTACATTATACATGCTTTCTTGCTAAGTGTGTCTTCTTCTTTTTATGTCAAATTCTTCTGTTCTAGGTAGAGCAATTCGGCATATAAATGATTATGCTGCCATTTTGTTGGTCGACGTGCGTTATGCTTCTGATCCTGCACAAAGAAGCTTCTCCCACTCGACTGGAAAGCTTCCACAGTGGATCAAAAGTCGTCTTGTTACTAAAACCGAGAATTATGGCCAAGTCCACAGGTTGCTGCATCAGTTCTTCAAATTCCACATATCAAAAGGAAGCAATCGGTAATAAACTTATGATAAACATTGGTCAGATGTCAAATTTGAGTTGAGATAGCAGTTTTGCGTGGAGATAGAGAGCTGGATTCAATAACAATTGTATCGATTAAGTTGTTAGCTAAAAGAAACATCCACAGATTATTGTTGCTTTGCATTCTTTCTTTTTGTAAGCATAGACATTTTATTCAAGTAAAGTGGTAAGAGTACAAAACTACAAAATCTAGATAACAAGATGTTCACTAACATGTTTGGCATTTCCATTAAACAGAACAGCTTAGGACGTTAAATTCTTATCAATTTTCATAAGCACTATTGGATGCCAAATGACGTTTACAATAAATTAGTCCAAGTTGAAAATAAGTAAGTTATTTTGATTTTAAAATAAGAGTTGCTTTAAAAAAATTATTCCTTTTAACTTTTACGAATATGTTAGAAACGAAAGTTTTTCAAATTTTAATGTTTTTTTCTGAAGCTCGGCCAAGGTTGAAGCCGAAAACACTCTGCTCCACAATTCTCTTGCTTGGACCACGTACGGTACGAAAATGCAGTCATGTGATGAGTTTCATTGTGTCTTGTTAGGAAATAATGGTAATAAAAGATTATCGACGGTAACATTAATAAGCGAGTAGAATTAATTGGTAAAATAAAGTCGAACATAAAAAGATCTAGATGAGAGTTTAACCTACTTTTTCCATAATTGGTAATTCATGTTTTCCTTGCATTGGTACTTACGGACTTCCAATAATCATCTTTTGAGATATAATCGTCGTTTCTTGTAAAATGAAAATGTCAAAAATATCTTGTATGAAACGGGACTCAAATAGAATTCAAGAAAAACTAAATGTTAACAAGGATTTGATTGCAAGAACAAATGCAATTAAAAATGGAATGCAGGAGTATAAGCAATGCAGGAACCTGGGAGCCAACAAGGGCATAACCCACAGTTTACTTCCTCGAGTTGCTGAGAGGTCAGTGGCTAGAGGTCCAGGATTTAGTCTGGCTAAGCTAGGAGACCTGGGTATTAATAAAAAAAAAAAAAAAAAATGGAACTTGTGCAAGATAGGGATCTATTCGGTTTAATTACGTGAATACTTTCTCTCGTTTTAAAACCATATATGAACTCAACATTTGCTCTCATAAAATATTAAAATTTAACGACATCTACGCTAACCCATGTTTTCATAGTTATTTTCAATACAACATTTGGACCAGGTTTACATTATATTCCAAATAACAATGGCATGAGCAATCACTCGCAAGGTTCCAAGTTGTCTTCTGTTTGGAAAGTGACTGGTTTGGTCCCTTTTTCCAACCAATATGGGTTGCCAAGACAAGGGGCCCAAACACCTCCTTCATATAAATGCTATCAAAATTTATTAAGAAAACACTAATATGGATTATCGTTTAACCACTGCAATCATTAGGTGTGGTTTTTTTATTTCGGTAAAGATAAATTATAGTCCCCCATTGTTTTCAAAAAAAAGATAAAAACTTTAGGGCTACTTAGCTTTCAATAACCTGCCAAGTATTGGATAAATTCTATGAATGCGCCCAATTTTGGCTAGACGAGGGCATGTTAGGTGTGTAGTATTTGATTATATTTCGTTCATATAAAACTAGCATTCCTTTATGAAAATGGGGCATTAACTTGAGTTGGGGCATTTTCTTGTTGGTGGACTGACATTAATTCCCTATTGTCTACGTTAAAAATTAAATTTTTGTAGGGGTAAGACACACAATAGTGTGTGAAAATTAAAGCCAAATTGTCCCTAATAGGTACCCCATTGTCCTTTGTCTCAAAGTTACAAAGAAACCATTATTCAGTTCTTTTTATCTTTGTTGTGTGGTGTCTCTGTAGAGGAAAGACAGATGAACAAGCATCACAGAGCAAAAGTAAAGCCACAAATGCAGATGCTGCTCAAAGAAACCTTTTACAACACCAAAAACTTCTTTTACGTTACATTCCAAAATCTCAAATCATGTCTCTTAGGAGGGTACCAAAAGCTGCCTAAAATTCCTCTTGTCAAACTCATCTTTTCGACTAAGAATCCGAAACTCCATGAGCTGAATAATTTCTGTAAAGATTTCTCTGATAAAAATGAGATACCGAAGAAAATGAAGGGTCGACTCTCACCAGAAGAAGAAATGAAGGGAGACAGAAAATTTAATGGAAGCTCCATGAATATTGTGGATCGAAGCGGTTTAAAGGAATCGAAAGAAAAGAAGACTGATAAATATTCCGAAGGCAAACAGGTTGAGTTCATTTCTAAGAATACAGATGCTTTAGCTAAAAAAATGAAAGAATTGGAGATGATGGATGTGAATGACATGGATCATGTGCAGGATATAGAAGAGGTGCTCAATTACTATTCTAAGCTCACCTGCCCAGCTTATCAAGACATAGTTGACAAGTTTTTCATGGACATGTATACGGAATATTATCTTCCACCGCCCTCGGCCAGTGTTCACAGTTCAATGAGGAAACAGAGTTCAGTCAGTGTTCACGGTTCAATGAGGAAACATGGCTCTGTCAGTGTTCATGGTTCAATGAGGAAACTGGGTTCTGTCAGTGTTCACTGTTCAATGAGGAGTCTTGGCCCTCTAAAGATGTAGAAGTGAAGTAAATTTCATTCTTCGCGCATATGAACCATATATCTCCCTCCATTCCACTGTGTGTGTGTGTGTGTTGTTCATAAATGAAAATTCTCTCTTCATGTACTGCAATTTCTTTGGCCAACAATGGAAGTATGTACCTTGAAATTCTCTCGTGCAAAGTCCATCAATATCCATTCTTCTTGTCATCTGTAGATTTCTCTGTTATGATCACTTATTTTGATATCGTGTGCCTACACTGACCGAATTCAATCCAAAATTTTCCCTCATAACTCTTGCAAGAATTGAGGTATCTTGAAAAAGTTAAAACTTTTTACGAGCATTAGTAATAGGGATACTCATAACGATAGAAAAAAATCATCACTATTTATATGCCATTAATCAAAAATCATCAACTAAATCCTGTCCAAGCTAGTAAAGCTACAAAAGTCAAAGCCAACTAAATGTCAAAAAGGTGAATTTTATAGGTCAACAAGAACATAATCCAAATTCAGATAGACAGAACAAGATGTGCATTGCAGCCTGATTTTTCAGTTCACTTTTCGGCAATTAAGCCGAACCTGGCCCATTGGTGCCGTCAGGACCTGGAGATTGGACAGTTTGTTCATTGTAAGTCCAAAGTCCCTTTGGAACAGGGAAATATCTGATGCATATGCTCGGACCCAATTCTCTGTTTCTTCCCCTGCTGTCAGCTGCTGATCAACAAAGAGTAATCCCTTGCCTTGAAGAAGACTGGAGTAGTATACCGTACCAAAACCTGTTCCCGGTCCCTCATAGTCCATCTTCATCGTGGGATCGTTAAAGGAGGCAGTTGATAAACGCTTGACGGAGGGTGAAGGTGATAATGAGGGTGATATAGACAGTGTTGATGATGAGGTATGGCTTCTATTGCATTTTGACCTCAGAAAGTTGAGAAATTCAGTATCTATAGAGGGGTCAGGCCCTTGAGTTCCGCTGAAGTTATAAAGACGGTTGAAAAAGAATTTGCAGTGAATCGTACCAGTGCTGTGGGCACCTGTGACCTCGAACATAAAAAGGACGGCAAAAACGAACCCAACTCTCATCAGATTTGATGTTGTTTGACAAAGAAGAATGCAAATAAAGTGAGAGCATATAGAAATCTTAAGCACGGAAAAGGAAGTTCATAATCTGATTCCTTTTCGTCTAACAGGAAAAGCATTATTTAAGATACAGAAAAATGGTAATCCGATTTCTTTTCACTTAGAGATTTTTGCTCTACAGAGATCTTTAATCAAAATGGGAAAAGTTTTCTCACTTAGTTGTTACTGAACAACTAAGTTCAGGTATCTCAGTAATCACTTTTAGTTGATTTTCAATCAAATAAAATGACGTTAGATAGGTCATAGAAATTTGATACATGCAAGCACATCAGATTAGCTGATTAGAGTTCATAAATTGTTTCATTTGCACAGTGAAAAAAAGAAAAAAATTTAAAAGACAGGAACAATGGTATACCTAAAAGACTGACAGTCTCTCTTTGATCAAACCCTCTTGATGCAAATGCCTCAATTGTTTTAGAGAGATTGTCTTGGGGAGTAGGAAGCTCATATGTTGCTACTTCTTGAAAAGAAACTATACTATCTCTCCTACCGGTATACAGAGGGTAGAACGGGCCACCAGCCTGAACTTTAAAAGATTTTTAGTGCATAAACTAGGCCATGCCAAACATGTAATAAAAGAATGTACATTAGCACAAGAAGATTTACCAGAAGGACACTTTCTCTTGCCGCCAAAACGACAATATCAGCGCAAGAAACGATTCTGGGGCATGCTTTTTCAACATTAGACTTAATGATGTCGATCA
This sequence comes from Fraxinus platypoda, assembly GCA_903798405.1. NCBI lineage: Eukaryota > Viridiplantae > Streptophyta > Magnoliopsida > Lamiales > Oleaceae > Fraxinus > Fraxinus platypoda. The sequence goes on along the minus strand of CAIGRT010117394.1, from coordinate 3,924 downwards.
GATCAAACCCCTTTAAAGATTCATTAGGTGGAGAATCTTTCTCACTCGTTATTCCATCAGCAGCATCCAGTAGAACAGAAGCATCACACCCCTATTCCAGTATTGATCATATTGCAAGTTGTAATCACAACAACCAGTACAAACCCAAAACAAATTCATAGAAACATAATCAAATTTCCCAAGATTTTACGACCCTCAAGTCAAAATGAACAATACAGAATTTAGAATTCCCTTCTGTAATCTAATATTAGGGTAACAAAATAGATAGAATCCACATAACAGACTATTAAAACAATTTCATCAAATAATTCAAAGCAACACTCTATGAACACTGTCTAAGAAATTGAATCAAATTTAGAATAATTAAATCATTTCAACACTAAATTCATGGTGAAAAATAGAAAGCAACAGGAATCACTGATAAGTGAATAGCATAAAAAAATTCACCTCCACAAAGCAATCATGGAAAAGAAGCCTCAACAATGCAGGGGAAACATTTCGCCGCAGATTGAAGAGTTCATGAATAGTTGTTCGAACGATTTTCTCGGCTAATGGGCAAGATTCATTGTAGTAATCATATCTGAGCGATCCCTGGCGAGAATTATAAGAATGAGTTTCTGGGAGCTTCCTTTCCACCTTGTTTCTTGATTGAGCCCTTAGAAATGAATGTGAAGTGTCAGTAATTCGTGATGAACCCTTGTTGGTTTCTGCATGTTGGTTCTTCAAAGAGAAGAGAACACATAGTAGAAATACAAGAAAGCTTAGTTTTCCTGTGAAATCCATAGCAAATTATTACAAGATTTGCGTAAAGAAATCCTCTCTCTCTATATATATATTTCTATTTCTATTTCTCTCCCCTCTCTCTCCTCAAGATTGAGTTGCAGAGCTTAACGGGAGCTTCTGTGAAGTACAGAATCAAGAAAGGAGGCGCGGGAAAAAGAAAGATGAAATGACGAAAGTGCCCTTGTAACCAGAAGTTTGTTACAGAACTATATCCAACGGCAGAAGTTGTTTGACCTGAATGACTGGAGGAAGTGGAAACTATTGCGTCTTTCTTATGGAGAATTTTTTAATTCAATAATTTTGAATTGTGTTCAGGAAAATATAATAATAATTTTTATAACGGTAATGCCGAGAATATATTAAAAATTTTAAAAGTAGGTTTCAACGAATTACTTCTATTTTATTTTTTGTTTGACGAAAAAAAAAGTTAATCATGGCTCACATTTGGAGTAATGTAATCTAATAAATTACGTATGCTCCTTGCCCTTGGCCTACAATACAAAGGTGTTTCAAATGCTCATCTTTCACATTCTGAACATGTCGAGCCAGCATACATGTCCCGTTTTACCTTCTCGGAAACATTTCGATTTTGCCTCTATTTGATCAAAATTATTAGTAATAATTTCAGCCAAGTTTATGCAAACTTATACTTGAAAGTAGTGAATAATCGCATCTTTATGTTTTGGTTCGATTTGGTGCATCTCAAACTATTTCAATCATGTCATGTTAAGCATGCCATTCGTGGGATCACAAAAATTCGTGCAGAGTTGAAAATTCTCCGAATATGAACCATGCAAGGGCCAAAAAGGCCACGAGAAACTCAGCGGATGGAAACAATGTACAATCAATCAAAAACAAGCAGCACGGAAACATCCAAATTGAAAACAAATGTATTTCTCACAACATTCGATGATATTAAGAATTACAGAGCTGCAAAGATTTAAAAGGGCATCAGCGATTTTCTGTAATTTGTTAAAAAGAAAAATAATGATAATGAAATTGGGATGGTGGCCTTAGTCGAACCCCTAAACAGGGCCAAATACATCACAAGACTTGCACAAGGACTCGTGTGACAGCTGACACCCTATATTTCAACTTGGGGGCTGAATATACTCACTAGTAACTCACAAATTTGCATCAATCCAACAAACGATTTCCTGATTATGACATCAATATTCCCAAGCAATATGAATCACACTGACCTCTATGTGCATTTTCATATGACACTTAATTACCAGAAGATACTAGAACATTGTGCTCCTTTAGTCGTCTTTGGAAATGAGCCAAGCGATTCTGTAACTGAAAGATACCGGCAGCCTTTTGGGATAGGATTGTATTCAATCTGGAGACATAATCATCTAGCTGATTCCCTGGTTGATCTGCCTCAACCAATAGATTCATCTCCTGCAAAAGGCCAATGAATATTTTGATTGAGGTGCGTAGACTTAAAAATACAACTTGTGTCTATATAGAGAATTTAGACACGTATCTGAGGTCACCAATCAACATAACCAAATCTATAACAGAAATTAACTTTTGAATCGATAAACAGAAAATGAGATGGCTACAATTCAGATAAACTTTTTGTTGTGGACGCTGGTAGTTTGCATCAGAATAATATGAAAGATATGATCCATCTAAATCATTGCCGATATACTGAGAATTCATATAAAAAGCTTCAACATACTGAAGAGAATGCTCAAATAGTATTAATTATAAAGCCCCCAATGCTAAGAACCTAAGATGGTGTCTGGATTCAAGAAGAACCATGCTAGAGCCGCTATAAGATTATCACTGACCTCTCGAACAATATCCATTGTCTCCTCCACTTGTCTCCTATGAGCATTGACAAGATCTTCCTCTTCCTACAAAATCAAAGAGACACAGAAGTCAGAACCTGCACTGGACTCGTTTTGTTGTTAAAAAGCAATTTTTAATGGTTGGTCTTACCTTTAATAGAGAGTTCAAATCATCGTCGGAGTTCAAGTATTTCATATCGGATTTAAGAGGTTCCTTCCACTTCGACTGACTGTTGGCTCTCCTCATTTTATCATCCATGTTAGAAAAAGGGTATGATTCAACTTTTGAGTTTTGCTTCCACGCTGGCTTCTCTTGCTCGTAAAACTCTTCGTCGTATTCTTCCCTGTCAGTTTTTTCAGGCCATGAATCACCAGTGTCATCTTCAAATGTTGATGCAGGTGGTAAAACTGATGACAGGGGTTGTGTTGATGATTCCTTCAGATTTGAGGTTGATGAGAAAACATCTTTTTTGTTGTTGTTCCCTTTTGAAAGGCTCTTCACCCTATAATTTCGAAAAAAATATAAGGGAAGGAACCATTTGCCCGGCAGAAAATTTATATCATCAAAAGATCAGACTTACCTGTCCGCATATCTTAATGTGTTTAATGTATGTTCACAGGATCCCGCATTGGGTGAAACACATGATATCATCACAGTACGAGAATTTCCAACAAATGAATCCCTTAAGACTTCGGTTAATTTACTGCCTCTAAATGGAATATGCCCTTGATCATTATCAAGGGCTCTAATGCACTCCTTCAAGGCAAGCAAACTTTTGTTAATCTCAGCCCCTTCCATTCTGCATATTCAGAAAACACTAACTGAGAACTCATTAAAAGAAGGCAAATTGTTGGTATCATATCAATAACATCAGAGAGACCAATGGACACTACAATTATAGCTTCTTCTCTCAAATAACCTATAAATGTTGGGTAATAACAATGTCTTGCTATATAAAGTACCAATGTTATGCATCCTCAAACACAACATAGTAATTACACGTCTGCCTTTGTTAGATTTCTATTTTAACACCAGATTGAATTTTTTTCTTTTCCACAGAAAACAAAGGAAGTAGAAGATGATTAAGTAGTATATACCTAGTTTGTTTATCATTATCAGTAGTATCAGCACCGCGTTCACTTCCAGCAAGGTCTATGAAGGAGAGCTTGCCAACAACTCGAGCAGGTTTGGTTTCACTGCCATCAGTTGACCTCTTAATAGTTAGCTGAAGAATGGCATGTGAACGGGATGATTCCTCATTTGCACCAGTGGTGCCTGTACTTCTTGTTGCACTTCCTTTCTCAATAAGGTCCTTAATTGTCTCCACATCTGATACTTTGT
>CAIGRT010117368.1:0-12934 GCA_903798405.1 Fraxinus platypoda | reverse complement strand
ATGTGGCTCAAATACACCCTAAATAAGTGGAGATTGGACGGGAAAATCCTCAACGGGTTGGGGACAAAATGGGGCCTTTGTCCCAAACCCGCCCTCTGCCGTTCCTATTAAATTCTTATCGTTAGTTTTTCATTAATTAACAAATTATGTCGTTAGTGGTGATTTTCATCTAAAAATTCTGTTATTTTGCTGTAAAATGAGTGCCAAATATTAAATCATAATTTTATTTTTTGCTTATTAAAAAATAAAAATGACAATAATAAATAAGTCTTCTGACTTCCTTTTAACTAAATTTTTTAATAAAAACTATCACCATGGTCGAGATTTGCTCATTAACGAAAGATTAGGAACAATTAGGAACACGAATGTTTAATAATACTTAGAAACAACATAGTATAAACTTAATTTATTAAGAAGTAAGCACAAATCAATTTTTCTAACAAATAAATAGGATTAAATCTCAATAATGCATAAATCCAAGCATATACCTCAATAAAATTGATAAAAATAGGAAAAAAAATATTTTGGACCATAAGTCGATAACAAAAATTTAGCCCATGTTTGAGCCACATTAAAATAATATTTTCAACTACACATTTTTCAACTACCCATAAGTCATCATTCTTCTACTCATTTTCAACTTCACATTTTTCAATAAAATAATATTTTTCATCACATCAATAACTTTTCCTTCTTTTTCAACCACACGCTCTCAATCAATTTACTATTCCAAAATACATTCTTCCAAAATAATGTGACTCAAACACACCTTTAATTTTGCTATAAGTTTTCTGGTATCGAATGAAAATANAGTAGTTGGATTGACAAAAAAAGGGAAGTCGTTCAAACGTGAAATCTTGAAACCTCTAACGTTGAGGTGGAGAAAAAACGCGATTGATTGTTGGAAATAATGTCTATAGTATAAATAATCTATTTCAAATTTCATATATAATGAATTTCATCTATAATACGTATTTAACCTTGGTTTGCCTGCGCTTGTTTAGAGGAAAAATCATTTTTTTACTCTGACGTAGCCAAAATGCAATGTGCTCATTCAGAATTTGTCTGATTTTTTTGAATTCAACCCAAGATTAATTGCGTTTGGTCACATTCGCCTAGCAATTGAACAATACGTCACCGTACCAACCTTTCCCGAGAAAAATCTTTTTTTTTTTTTTTTTTTTTTTTTTTTTTATTTTTTCTTATTTTTTTTTCTATTTTTTTTTTTTTTTTTCTTTTTTTTTTTTTTTTTTTTGTAGATTTTCAATGTTGTCAGAAGTTTGTCTCAAATTTTTATTGCTTCTCTCTTTATAGATAATGAAGCGATATTTTCATGAACAAATTGATAATTTATTTTCTTATAATAAATTTCTTGAAAAGGCCTCCTAAAACTTTTTCGCTGAATGACCCCAAATGCCTTGAGATGGCTCTGGTCTAACCATAGATGCATTATCCACAACACGATAACCCTAACTAAAACATATTAGATCGCCTCATATTCCGCCTATGGAAACAAGATACAAACGAAACATGATGTTACGTTTGGGCCTTGGTTTTCTTAGGCGATGGAATGTGGTGGTGATGGTTTTATTGTTTTTAGGGTTTGGGTTCGAAATTGGGTAGTCTCTTTTAGGGTTTTGAAAACAAGTAATCGATAGTCAGAATTAGTAAATCTCTTGATAGAGATGAGTAATAAGCATAATTTCCTCTTTATGATTTTACTACAATTTTGGATATTTTTTTGTTAGACCATTGGGTCATGTCGAGCTCGACACGTGGCCAAACACAGGCTTCCAACCCAACTCAATTTACTCCCATGAATTTTATGACCGATATTATCAATTTGTTCAAGTACTCTTCAGTCTTGAATGAGGTATTAGCCTTGTTCTCAAGTTAGTCATAAATGTGCATGCTCAACTCTGTCTCGAGTTTATTAATTTTCTGAGTTTCATTACTACGTCACCCTTACTATTACATTAATTCAAGTTGATTATCATTTCTAACATGAGTTTGAATTTCCATTTCTTGATTTTATTTTATTTTTAACATAGGGGGTTACACCCCCCTCACATGGGGGGTGGGTTGATGTACAAGTAAACTAATTCATGATCTAATCAATCGTCTTATCGTCTTCTTTTGACAAGCTAAAATATAAAATTTTATTCAAAATGCTAATACACATTACTTTTATTAAAAACAAATAATGATAGCAATGGCATTAATAATTATTAACAATAAAAATAATGAACTTTACTATTATTCACGACTCTTCGAAAAAGATTGATATAATTATAATCGTTTTACGTGTTAGACATGAACAAGGTAAAAAATATATTTTGAACTAAAAAGCAAGGTTCTAAAAGGCGTAAAGCGTGACTAGGTATGGAGGAGAAACTTCAAGCTTTATGAGCTCAAGTGAGCCTAGGCGAGGTTTAAGCTTAAAAACGTGTTTTCTTATTTTTAATAGTATTTTAAATTTCTAATAATTTTAAAAATCATTTAATAATTAAAATAATATATATCAAACATCTAAAATTATAAAATACTATATTTACTTGATAATTTCTACCATTAATCAATTATATATTTTTTTAAGTTTTCGAAATGCAAAAATTATAATATGTTTTACCGTTTCAATTTTTAACTAAACAAATCTCATTTAATAGATTTATAGGAATTTCTTACACACTTTTGGAGTTTGCAACAAAATAACGAGTCTCGATATCATAATTACATAATGTAGATAACACTATAACTTATATCTTATTTAACTATTTAGATAAAGTCATTTTTAACTTTTGTATAAATAAAATATTTTAAAAACTTGAAATTAAAGTCAAATGAAAAGTTTTTTTAAAAAATAAAAAAATTAATAAGCTAAACTCAAATAAATGACGTTTTTTTAAAAGGGAAAAATTTTTAAAAACTAATAAAGCCCGGCTAGGAAAGATGAAAAAGAGGAAGAAAAAAACTTAGGTGTTTAGGAATTGGAAAAAAAAGCGTCTAAGTGCGGAGCGATGCGTTTTACTTGAGTTTCGAGTTTAGGCTATGCCTATGAGCCGCCTAAACAATTTTTTTAGAACACTGCTAAAAATTGTAAAATAATTAAATGCAAGGTGTAATTAATTGAAGTTTTCCTTGTAGTTGCTATGCACAACTTCGCAGGAATAACAATATAACATCATGGTATTGAATATGACTATATGGAGTTACGTTAACAAGAAATCATTACTCGAAAGACTAGTCTAATGTATTTTGCCCAAAGAAAAATAAAGAAACAAAAACAAACCTATTTTTCGATTGTGTTCGTCGACTATAGCATCCTAATACGATGATAAATGGTCCTACAGGGGCGACCTGAGAACACACGTCGAATCACTTTTTCATATGACCTTTTAAAGGTCGAGAGCTCGAATGCTGAAGCACTACGATGAAATTGTGATATACATGTGTTCTCATATCGACCCTGTTGGACCCTTTCATCATTACCCTTTCTCCCAATTCTTAGCTACATGTATGCAAAATCTTACAATTCTTATATAGCTGGGGTGTGGCAGAAACAATGAGTACTGCATCCATTTATTGTACAATTGTAGGATTAAAAATGCTTCGAAGTTTGTACTTTGTAAGTACAATCTTGTACTCTGCGTTACAATCATCCATTTATTGTACTACAGTTGGTGATTGTACCGTGTGAAGAAAGAATTCTAAATAATTTTGTACTGAATTTCCACGCGTTTGGATGAGTAATTGGACTTATCCTCAATAGAAATTCTTAATTCGATGCCCGATTCAATTGGAATTAATTTTTTTGAAACTAGGTGTACTCACTAATTTTTATTTTTATCTTAAATACAGCGATAAACTTTTTTTTCTTAAACTATTTGAATCGAATTGATTTAGTCACTTCGAGTATGTAAATTACAATAGAGTAGAACGAACTACTCGAAGACATCCAAACCGTGTTACAAGATGAAAAGAATGAAGGACCTAGAAGGTTATATGCCATCAACAAAATTATTTTATAAATATAAGAGTCAATTGAAATCCAATAATTTGGTCACTACAATTTACGATAGACTTGTAACATGAGCATAAAAGCTATGTGAAAATGATGCGACTTAACTTATAGACGGTTCAATTTACAAGAGAATTGAACCGAATTAATTTCCATCGAGAAAGTAAACATGGAACTAATGGTTTTATGGACAAAAAAAGAAATCGAACTGATTAGTTTCGATCTGATTCCATTTACTATTAAGACTTCAAAATTTCGAATTACTTGCTAATAAATTTTAATCCGATTACAAGAGCAAATGAAATTTGCTCACATACTCTCGGCTTTTGGAGTATTACCGGTAATTAGAAATAGAATCTAGTTGATGAGAGCAATCAGCAAATTCAACTTCGAATTAGTAGATCGTGAGCGTGAGGGCTATTTTGATGGATAAAAAAAATGAAATTTTTGATTTTTTGGGGTTTGCATTCAATTTGGGTATGAATTTGTACATTAATTATGAGAATATGTTGATCTTTATTTGGAACTAGTGATGGTCAATGAAAAGTTAGGCGTAGTCACGACTATGAGATAGAATGAGAGACGACTCAAATTAATTTATTAGACGATTTACATTTTTGCAATTTTAGTGTGCACCAAATCACAAATTTATTATTAAAAAAACAACAACAAAATTGAATAGATTTTGGTTAATCGGACTGGAACTAGTTGGTTCATAATGTAAAGAACATAAAATGATTGAATTTTAAAATGGATTGGAGCCTAATCAGTCTGTTTTGTGTGGTTTCAATTTGGTGTCATCAATATCAATTACATTTGTCCATCACCATTTCAGTAGACATGACATGAAGAGATATGCATATCAATAATTCAAGATCGCCAAGTCACAAATTCCATTGACCAAATTACAAGCCTCATAATCGAGGTCATGAATTTTATCCATTTTGACGACGGCTAGACGCTTAATAATCAATATGCAATTAGAATATAACTTAAGCAATCAATTGAAATAAAAGCATAAGTTGGGTGATTAAATTGAAAAATAATAAAGTTACATGGTAAACAAGAAATAATTCTTCGAGTCCAATGCGCGACGTGACGTAAAAGGGGATTATTTACATTTGGCGCCCAACGAGCAATTTCCCTCTCAGTGTGTTAATGGAAACCCTCTCAAAACCCCTTCAACCCTTCCCTCCAAACCTCCGTCATTTCATGACCCCGTCACTCGCCTCCAAATTTCCGCCACCCCTCCTCCGCCTCACATCCACAACCTTTCGACGATTCGCCGCCGCCCAAATCCACCTCCCAGAAACTACACTTCCCGAACCCTCAACCTCAAATTCGCCACCCAAAGTTTCCACCAGGGCTAGTAAAATTATAGATGCCCAGCAACTTAAATTGAACTGGCTTGACTCTCTCTCTTGCCCTTTTTTGGATGAGAATGAAAATAAATGCTTGGAAAACTCTGATTTTGGCAATGTCGGATCCGAATCATCCGGTTGGGTCATGGGTATTGACCCGGATGTTTCTGGAGCCTTGGCCCTGCTAAAACCTGATGATTCTCCTCAGGTATTGCTTATTAATTTTATGAGGTATTAATTGATCAAATATGGTACCACTGTCGACGATTTTGCTTTATAGATTGCATTGATTAAGAATTTTGTTCATGTAATGCAATATTAGACCATCTCGTGTTAGATTTTTTTTATTTTTTTTGCACGAATTGGAGGTCATAAATATTGGCCCATGTCATTTATAGGTTCATCAACAAGGATGATTTCAGAGTTGTATCTTGCATGACAATTACTGTGAGTGAGATTTCAATCATAACTTCCGATAATCATTTTTGGTGAAAAGACAGTTTATTCATAGAAGGAAAGAAAAATATGAGTAGATAGAAGATGACCTCAATTACAAAACTATTGGGAAGGGACCGTAGATTTCCAAATGCAAGACTTGAAAAGGAATGAAGAGTGAGTTGGAATTGAATAAGCTAAGAAAGGAAAGACTTGCATGAGTACACCAGAACAATCAAGTTTCAAATCCTCTGGCAAATTGATCATGGATATACGATCCTCTGCCTCCCGTTTGTTAAGAAGGTGATGCACCTGCCAAAATTATTTAAAAAAAAAAAAAGGGCGAAACTGGAGCATCATGAATACAGGAAAGACAGTATGAATGAGGATAAGTCAGCGAAACAAACAAGTATTGTCCGTACAAGGGTCCTCCAAAAAGTGAACATTAGAACCGTTGTCCATCTTGAGGCATTATAGAGGAAGATATGGAGATTTCAATTGAGAAATGAACTTCCACGGGCTAGTATAAGTAGCATCAGAGGTGGTTCCAGCACCCCATCCCTTTGGTTGTAGAGCTTATCTACTTCTTAAGAATCTTTAAGCTTGTTTGGCACTGATTTTTCAAGTGAAAATTGATTTATTTTGGAGAATGTGTGGTTGATAGGTGAGTGAAAGTTGTGACCACGGAATGTGTGGTTGAAAATGATTTTGAAAAAAATGATTTTAGAAAATTATGTGCCAAACCTCTAATCTGGTCCATTTTGTCTATCTTTATTTACTTTGGCCACGGTTTCAGTTAAGGGAATTTATCATCTAAGAACATGTTCTAGGTGAGAAAGTGGTTATGACACTTTTCATTGGAATCTAACTCCCTTTGGCTAATAATTTCTCATATAACTACAGCATTTGGATTTGTGCAACGTGCTTTGAGAGTTGGACGTTTCTTGGTTCCTTCCAAGACTCAACCTTTGTTTTTGGACGTTCTGGACAGTTGGGCCATTAAAAATAAAATATTGAAGAGGTAGGATTAACAACGTTGAATGAGGATTTACGAATCACACAATGTTCTTTGACAATTGTGCATATTTATCTTTCTGGTTGGAGAAGGGTTTTATTATCCAAGTTTACAATATAGTCGGAACAATATCATACAGTGTAACAGACCCTGCGTTTCTCTGTAGTGTGCTGAACATGTTCTTTCAGCATTTATCTTTTCTTTCCTCCACTAGCAAACTTATATGCTTATTTTCAGTTTGATCCTTCTAGATATCAACATGGTATTTTTCAAATTTTAAATGATAGATTGCCAAGTCCTAACCTGTAATGTACATTAATGCCAGAATATTAGTAATCATATATGAAAAGGTTGAGTAAATTCAGGGTAATATATATGTGACCAACAATCTGCTTCATATAAATTTAACAGTTGTGTTTTCTTTATCTATTCTAAGTTTATGTACATAATCTAGTGACCTAAGCATTTAATATAAATTCAGTAATGGTATATATTTTTTTGTTGATGCCTATTTATTTCACATTAACTTCTTTTCACCAATCTTATAGGTATTTGATTCTCCTCACTTGAAAGTACTGATTGGCAAAGGAGTGCGGAAGCGATTGGATGCAAAGTCAATTGTTCAGTTGATTCAAAGTTTTAATGCTCCTATTGGTATATTATAATTCTACCAGTTTTCAAAGACCTCCTATTCTAACTTCTCATGCAACATTGTTTAAGTAATTACTAATTACTGTGATAGTTGGTTTGACCTCCCAATAAATAGACTGTAATTTGTTGGTATTGCACTTGAAAATGGATATGCTTTCCAGGTCACTCTTATACAGTGCATGAATGAATTATGTGGTGCATATCTGCTTTTGTACCCTTTCACTGGTGTGGTTTGCACTCAGGATAGTTGTTGCACAGGAGTCTGGTGAATCTCAGAAAAGAGAACCCAAAAAAAAAAGGACAAAAGAATTATCCACACGGGATATAATATTAGACAAGATGTGCTCTCTCTCTCTCTCTTTCTCTCTCTCTCTTGAATATAGAAGTTCGATCATTGACAATCACAATATCGAAATCATTTGTCTATTCAAAGTTGCTCATCTTCTTTTAAAGCTGCTTGATACATTTCCTTGCTTAAAAACTTAATCAAAGTTGTGGCACTACAGAATAAGAAGTGACTATTGGCATTACAATTGCAAGTTGTTGTTTGTATATAAAACTTTTTGCAGTTATTTACCCAGTAAGCCGGTGATTTGGTACAGATGTAAAAGTAGTACACCTTTGTTAGAATGACAGAACAAGTGGATTTTATTCTTTTTTATTGGAGCGGGGGTTTCAAAAGGTGATTTACCTCCAATTATCCAATTTTTTGTTTGTTTGTCATGACTAGTTGTGTTTTTATGTGAGTAATATATTAGTATGCTCTTTGATTGGACCTTCATCTTGAGCTGAAAGATAATTTGACTGTGTTTAGGTTTGTTACTTTCAGGAACCACTGCATATATTGAGCAATCACTTCCATATCCACAAGATGGTAAGCAGGTTAGAAATCTGTCAGAGAAAGGAATGTAGTTCTTTCCTCTCAGAAATTGTTGCTCCTGTTACCATTTCCATGTTATTAGGGTTTTTCTTTTGGCGCACTTCTTAGTTCTTTTGTTATGGTTATTACCATAGCAGTGCTGATATTAATTCAGAATCTTTGTTATTATGCATGATGTGCGCTTTCGGTTGATAAATCTGACCTTTCATCTGATTAAATTTTGTGTGTTGGATGGAAGTGTCAAATTTAAAGGGGAAAAATTATACGTGGCACATTAATTTCATATTGATTTTGCCATTTTGGTTGTCATCTTATGTTTGGAGCATTTCAAATGATTTGTACCCATTGTGTTTGTCTCACAGCATTTTGTAATTGAGCTCAAATTCAAAATAGCTAAAGACACTTATTATGCTGAGATGGTTCATTTAAGATTGTGCTTAATTGGATTCTCTCATGTTAGTAAGAGTGTCTCTAAATAATGCATGGAAAGGTTGATACTTCTCATTTACAAGTTGCTTGAAGCAGCTAGGAAATCCCAAATTATCTGAAAGCCTGCCAACTCAGAAAAGCTACCATATTAACGGAAAGAAAACCATAGCCCTCCAAGAATAACCACTGTTCTATTACAGAAAATCTATATTACCACGTTCCCCATGCGTAGAAATTAATGTTAAATTGAATTCTGTCACAGAACACAACCTTCTTCCCTTATCTGCTAGTGTCATCCATCTCTCACCTTCCTTGTGTCTATTGTAATTGAACGATTGCTGTCAATTTCAATTTCTCGTATTCGTATTCCCTACTCAGGAAACTTCTCCACTATTATACTTTATTGCTATGTGCACTCTCTCTTAACGGCTTCATCTTCTTTGTAATATTACAGACATCTCAAGTCAACTCCCTCCAGATTTAAAGCATCTGCTTATTATAAAGGGCTGTCTTTTTTCCCCACATCCACTGCATTCAGTTGGCCATTTACATGGTTGCTCTTGGCAATCTCTTATCCATAACCTTCATACCATAGTTGGTACTTCAGAATATTGCTAAAACTATCCCTGCTAGCCATGATTTTGTTCTTCCCGATGATCCACAACAGAGTTGAACTAGAACCTGATAAGTCTGCAGAGGCTTTATGCCCCTGAATTGTAACCCTCCACTTTGAATGATCAGCCTCATTCCTTTTAATAGACCACATGGCCTTTAGGCCTCTGAATTGTAACCCCCCACTTTGAATTATTGGCCTCATTCCTTTTAATAGTCCATTTGGCGTTTAGATTCTCTTTGCTATAAGATATTGAGTCTTGCCAATTTTCTCATTAATCACCGTATCTTCTGACCTGGTCTTCTCATTTGAATGTATATTATCTAAACTGTTTATTAAAAAGAAGACATTTCCATATCCAGCTTTCTTCAGAAACAACAGTAAGGAGCATAGGATTATGTGTCAAAGATTTAAAATGGATCTGATTTTGACAATTTTTGCTATATTCCGATCTTAATTTTCATTTTCCTATCTCCTTTGTAATGTTGCTTCTTTTGTTATGACATAGGTACTCTCACTGCATTTTTGTTCCATCTGTTGATTGTTTGTCTTATTGATCTGAAATTCATTCTCTGTTCTGTCTAGGGATGGTGGAGTGGGGGATTTGGATATGGACTATGGATTGGAATTTTAGTTGCCTCAGGCTTTTCCGTTGTTCCGGTCCCATCATTGTTGTGGAAGAACGAGTTTAAACTTGCGGGGAATCGCTCGAGCAAGGTTCGTGTGATGTTTCACAGGATAGAATGAGCTTATATGGTTATTAATATTGAGCTGCATATGTTCTATGCTGCATTGATAATACCACCTTTTTTGCATCTTATGGTATATATTGATCACCGTGTACACCTTTAAAGTTGCTATGAGTGAAACGATAGTAATCCATGAGAAAATATGAATATCGTTACTTTGTGTGACAGGATGATAGTAGGGAGCTTGCTTCCACTCTATTTCCCTCTTTGAGTTCCCTGTTGAAAAGGAAGAAAGATCATGGTAAGTATACTCTATTACCAGTTGGACTTTTTGCCTCGAAAAGTATGAAATCCCTAGATGAGATTGCTACATTTCTGGGATTTAGAGTTGAATGACTATGTCAACTTGCTAGAGGGAGTTCACTGTAAAAATCTTTCGTGTCCCAAATGAAAAATAGGTTTTGACCAGGGGACTGTCATCTGTGGCATGATGCCACAAACGACAGCCTTAGACTAAAGGACTCTTTTTAATTTTTCTATTACTATGAGGCATGTTGGACTGACGCATAGCATTCTACTGTCCAGGCCTGACTCTTTATGGCTTGTTTTAAATCTTTTCCATGGTCATGTACATTACAGTTTATCATAAATGCGCCTTAATGTTTTTTTTTTCAAGTCCATTAGCTTTTGGCAGGATAAGTCTTTCAATTGACAAGGTGGTCTCTTTTGACACCAATCTGGAGCAATATTCCTGTGTCAACCTTAAATTATTTGCTAAATGAATTTGAAAGATGCATAACATATGATCTTACTTAGTCTCTGTTTTCTCTCATTGAAGATTTTCTCTAGGGAGGCAATTCGCAGACTTGCATATATTATTTTTTTGTCGATTCTGATTGTAGATTGTTACCATATGCCAAAGATTTGGAATTTTTGCACTTATCTATATTCCCGATTAATTTCTTACTTGACGTTGTGGAATCTAGAAAAAGCACTTGCAACACCATTTCTACATATTTTTATGTTACCTCAAGCCTACCTAGGGAATATGAGCATATTGTAAATCTTTTCCTCAGTTTTTCTCTGGCTCTTTAAACTACCATTTAAGTTTCACATTTCCTTTTCTTGAATATTTAATCATATGAAATTCTCCCCTATCCACGCTGAAGCTTTTAGATGAAGTAATCAGGCCTTCAGGTCAAGGATCAGGACTCTCTTTTATGATAATTCTGTGTGCTTGGCCCATTTAGAGAGAGGAAAAAAGATTTTAATTTGCGTGTAAGATGGTGCCGAAGAATAAATGTGCACCTTCTTTACCTTAAGAAACTTTAAGGTGAGGTGGTCACAGGACACTCATTTCCACATGCACGCTGCAACACATGCAGTCATGCACACAAAGATTGAGAAAGAGTTGGGGGTGGCTGTGATGGCAAATATGAGATGTTATATCAACGGATTATTTATCTTCTTTTTTTCTCAGCATATCCGATCTTATGTTAAATGCTCTGGGTTTTGGAATTTTGCAGGTCGTGCTGAGGCTCTGCTAATTGCTGCCTATGGCAAAGGGCTGAAGGCGAACCTTAATTCCTCTTGCACTTTGAAAGATTTTACGCCGTAGAAACAGAACAGTGCAGTCTACATTTTATTTGCTATATCCGGGTCTTAGTTGCTCGGGATAATTAAAGGGTGAGTCAAATTTGTTACTTGTTTTCATTAGATGAAAAGAGGGTATTGGTCATGGAAGAGGCAGTTGAAAGGTTTTGCTAATCGGTAACTTCTGCTATTTTTTCGTGTTGATGTCAGTACCATTAACATATTTTTTGGGATTATGATCCCTATTCCCTTCTAGCCTCCTGAAAAACGAACCATTATCCCCTCTCTAGAATATTGTTGTAATGTAGATTAGAAGGTTGTGAATATTTTCTGTTTCGCTATTAGGTGAAATATAACATGTGAGATTGGAATTCTTTATGTTGTAGCTCCGAAGTACTGCTTCTTTAATCAATTCTCTATTAGCAATCAAGCCTGGTTAATTTGTGACTTCCAGATTCTTTTGTGCATCCCATTCCAATCCCATGTTTGACCAAGCTGTAAAATGTGCTTTAAAGGGACATTTTGATTCCGAACACGTGTTTTCAGAAACAGATTTCTCTTTGATTCCGAACGTGTAATCTTGGCTATGCTCGTTTCATTTTGCATCGTGCAGTCTCATGCAGTTGTTAAGTATGATACCTCTCTCTTTTGCTGGTATCCTTCTTTTTAAAGTCCCGACCAGTTTGGAAAATGCTGCTAGTGTATTCTTCGGTAAGTTCTGATCAACTTCTGAACCTGATGGCATTGTTCTAGCTAGAAAGTAGAAACACATCTCCAGTTAAATTTTTTGGTCTGTTGGGCGATGGCGAAAATCTGGGAGAGATCTCAATCTTGAAAACTGGACAACTATATGTAATCCGTAAATTATCCTTTCTAATAATAAAGCTGTTTGTACAGAGAAATTATAGAAAACATTAAAAATGATGAGGTGGTAATACTGTTAGGAATTCGAGGAGGTGATATGGTGTAATATGAAGTATAAATCACACAAATTAATAAATAAGAACAAGATTTAAAAGAAAACAAACAAGAAAGTAGCAGAGAAATTGAATATTTTATTAATTACAACCAATTGAGGGAAAATATAATTTTCAGCAACTTCTGCAATCTACTAAACTGAAAGAAGAGTATACTATTTACAGGGCCTAGAAATATTATAAAGATGGAAACAAGATAAAAAAAATTACGTGGAATAAATGAAATAATATTTTTTCAATAAAACTCTTGAAATAAAAGGAAATAATATTTTT
>CAIGRT010117364.1:0-13748 GCA_903798405.1 Fraxinus platypoda | reverse complement strand
AGTTTGGTGCCCAAGGTAATTCTACTGGTAAGCAGTGTTTGGATTTAGTTCACAGTTGTTGAGTTTGTCCGGACGGACATGGTGTAAGAGATAGAGTAATTTGGAGGAGTGTTTTGTTTGGAGAATTTTGTTAAAATTGAAGAATTAAGTTTTATTCCTTGTAATGAAATTCGTGTCAATGTGGAGTTTGTTAGAATTTAGTTGTGACCTGAATTCTTGTTGAGCATTTGATTGGAAATACTATTGAATGAGTATTGGGAGTTGGTACTTGGTAGTAAACTCGAATATGTCTTGAAGGAGTCTAAGGTGAATTTGACTCGTATTTCATCCCAAATTCTCCATTGTTGATTTTACCCATTGTATTGAAATTCACCTTATATTAAACTTTTCATGTATTAATTTTCCTACTATGTTAGGTATTTTTTGGTTATAAATATGTGGTGTACAATATATATTGGAATTAACCAATTATCCAATTAGTTATTGGTCCAAAGATATCATTTGTAACTTCTTACTATTGATTATAGTGAATTCTCCGCCTCTGCTCATGATTTTTCCGAATTCGAATTTTCACGTAAATCTTGTTTTCTTTGTGATCCATTATTTTCATATTGCTTCTATTATTCTCGTCTTCATTATTTGGCCCGATTTTCAACATTCATGTATGTTAATAACTCAGTGTACCGTTCTTCATTTGCTTCTATATTTTTTGATTTAAATATTTAGCCTTTTTGACTCATATCTAATTAATTCTCCTCCGCAGATCTTAAACGAAAAAAAAAAAAAAAAGGAAAACCCTCCACTTGCATTCAAAGGTATCTGATGTTTGCAAACTTTTATTTACAGTTGAAAGTTGGAACAATATTTGAAGATTCGAGATAATAAATCTTCACCATTTCACAGAAGTATTCTAAAGAATTTTGCAAACAGGGTAAAGATTTGCTTTGTCATTCATAAGTAATAATTGATGGATACATTATCGCTCTTTCTAGCTTCTAAGTTGAGTCACTGTTGTACAACAGGCCTGTGGGGATCTAGTTAAATAGGTCATCTCTTAGATCAAATCATTGGTACTAAATAATTTATCATGTGGAATGATTTTGCATGATTCGTAGAATATTAAGTTCGAGTAGATTATGAATAGCAACTTGGAGTTGACAATTCAAGAAATGTTTGACGTGAAATTTTTAGTTTCGCTCTTCCGACCGGAAGGATTGGACCTTTTGATAGATGTAGTGACGAAACGACTTGAGCGATAAAAGAAATTTAGTTAGCCGGCCTAAATCATTTGAAAAGAGGAAATTTTTGTAGCTGAATTCTTGAAAAAAAAAATTCTTAATAATCTCATTTTTTAAGCATAAAAGACAAACTCGTAGTCATTCAACTCGTGGTGAGGTTTTATGTTAATCACCTAACTTTATTTTATTTCAAAGTGGTCCATGAAATTTACATTTTGTTTTACTTTGGTCACCCAATCAAAAAAAGGAAAAAAAAAAAAAAGTTGTGATCTATTTATACTATGTAGTTCATTAGTGATGTTATTCCACTCAATTGCTTATCAACTTTACTATTTTATTTATTATCGATCCTATCTTTAACTTTATGATATGAATTTTGTACCTCAGGTCGAAATTTTGTACGGTGCACAATAGTCATATTAGTAATTATGGTTCTTTTATGTCTCTTTAATAATTATGTATGCGTGGATAATTGCAAATCAAGTATTATGTTCTTATTGGAGTTCATATTCCACTCAACAATTTACTAGTAATATTTTAAAAAGTTAAATTATTGATCTTGGGGCAAAAATTTTGAGCCGGGATTAAAATATTCATCGAGAAAATATCATATTTCGCAAATCTACCTATCTCTCCATCAATTGCGTATGTACTTGCGCAACTTAAAAACTAAGTATAATGTTCGTAATAGATTTCAAGCATGTTTAGTTGCATCTTACAACATGAAATATTTGTATGCACATGTTACAACATGTTTGCAAGATCGAATATGAAAATATGACGATATTACCAAAAAAAATAAAAAAAAAAATCAATTGTTTCCATCATGTGATGCCTTTTCTCCTTGGGATCATGTGTTCTTGCATGCTTTTTCTAAGTTTAAAAATTCCCTACAAAAATAACTTTCTTAAATAGGTACGATGTTTTATACAAATTACATTTTTTTGATTAGTCAATACAAAATTTTACCTTGACAAAAAAAGAAGAAGAAGAAGAAATTAGCGTAAACTTAGCCAAGAAGATTTAATTTTAATTGAAATCAAAAAAGGTTTTCTTTATTTTAGTGAAAGAGACAAAAGACTATTAAAAATATAAGTGGAGATATCATTATGATTACCCAACTTTACACTAGGATATTGGTTGATCATGCTAATTATTTGTTCCTAGAATTTATCACATACACCAAGAATATGTATTCATCGACATGACATCTCGAGTACACGCGAATTTGCGACCCAAGCATATATCACAAACAAAAAATTAATAAATTAATGAATATAAACTTCAATACTTGGATGCAAATTGTATATCGTCTCTTTGTCAAAATAAAAAAAATGTTCGAAATTAGGTTTTGCACTTTGTGAACCAACCCACGGAATGGAAGTAAAACCATTTCCCATGTATAGTTGGAAGGTAATTATTTCATTTTTGAAGCATTTTTAACAATATAAGTTTTGTACTAAACTTGATACAACTCCGATCTCTTGCTTCCAGTGGACAGGAAATCAATTTCAAAACTTGATAATATTGGTAAAAATTAAAATACTTCTTACTTATTTTATAGTTAAACTTAGTCCATGTTTGATTTTGTTAAAAATTATTTTTTTAGTAGATTTTTATTAAAGTTGATAAAATGTGTAATTGAAAAGTTGATAAAAATTTTGAATCATGTGAAATGAATAGTTAAAATTAATTAACGACTTTGATTTATATATTTTTTTTTTATTTTTTCAACTAAATCAAACTGGGACTTAATTCTTTCTTGATTTGTAGTAGACAAATGTGACAGGACATTGTAATGATTTAACCAAATTCCTTTAAAAACACTCTTGGTCCCAATGAACATCCTAGCCTTCTTAAAGGGTCATCTTAGACTAAACAAAATTCAAGAAAATTATATTACAAGTTCTATTTGTTTTTAGAATTAAGTTATATGTACATTCTCATTGACATGGTAATTAGCATGTTGTTGTTTTTAACGAGTATAGCAATGCCTCCGTTGGAACTTCCGTTAATAAGCATTGGAAGTGAGCCCTTGTCTGGGCTCCATTTTTTTTTTTTTTTAAATGAATTTTTCTTTCTTTCTTATTTTAACTACACAATATTCAATAAAATAATATTAAACGTAAATTCAAAATTTTTTCTTATTTTTTAACTACACATTCTTAAAAAAATCGCTATTCTAAAACACATATTCCCTCGGTGCAAATACGGGGTTGAATGTCAAAAACCTCACTCTCACCCTGCCTGCCACGATATTTTTTAATAACATAAAAAATGTAAGAAAAAGGAGGATGGGTGGTGGCATAAGTGGGTTGAGCATTTTGGGCCTGTGAGAATGATTAGTGGGCCCAATGTCAAATCCTAACTCCAGTGAAATTTGGGCCCACTAGGCGTCTACGTTTCTCTTCTTCTAAAGTGGGACCCATTTTGTGGTTCGTCTAACACATCAAATTATCTTTAAAAGCAAATGTTTTCTCACTTTAGCTTCTATGATCGAATAATAAAAATGGACAAAGATCCCGATCTTGGGATTACAAATGACAAAATACTACCTTTATTTAGGATATGATAATTTTTAACATTTGTTCTTATTATTATAGAATCATTAGATGAGGAAAGAATTTCAGTATAACTGATATCGTTGGATTTCTTGATTTAGCCTTTTGGTCTGCAAAATGAAAAATATTAAAAGATAATAAAAAGTAAGAGGCGTATCTATCAAAAGTATGGTAATGGGTGAAATACAATCTAGGTATTCTAGCCCATAAGAAACAGTCAAAGTATGAGCGGATACGATTCCATTTGGTACGATTTCAAGAGAACCGAGTCGAACCATGAATCAATGATTTTTTATTTTTATTTTTAATAATGGAACCAATGAAACTTTTTTTAGGATATGGAACCAAATCAAAATTGAATCATTCAGTTCTAATTTGGTTTGATTCGGTTTGGTCCTGGCTTCAATACTTGAATTTTCAAATGATAAATGCAAATTAAATCTATCACCATATCCATAAGTTAGTAATATATATTTAAATAAAAAATAGACATAAAACATTCAGCAAATGTAATAGTATTTGTGGTGTATAAGTGCGGGAGGAAAATGAAATAAATGAATTAGAATTTAGATCTATGATTGGTAGCATTATCTAATATATTATAATGTAATATGTAATAGTAAATGATTTTTTTGTCCATTTCACACTCGTAATTTATGAAGTTGAATTTTTTGGTGTGATTCACCGATTTGTTTTTAAAAAAAATAAATCTGAGTTAAGTACGTGATTCTAAATGTTACTCAATTCTAAGAATCAAAATTATTAATTATTTTTAAAAGTATTTGGTTTGATCTTGATTTGATCGGGTCATCTGTCCACCCCTAGGCCAAACCAAGGGTTTGACTTTTAGGATTGTCGATCGTCATGTAGATCATCGTAGTCTGCAATAGAATTTTTGATGCTAAGGATACTTTAGAAGATGCAATAGTAGAGTATTCTTATGTAATTGCTCAAGTAGTTGATTAATATGCATTATTCGCAACTAATATAAATTTTGGATACCAGTGAGAAAATAGGGAAACTTAGAAATTCATGTTTTTATGAAACTGAAGATTTTATTTTCTTTATTCGATAAGTACAATGAAGGAGTATATTTATATCATTACAACGTGGGATATGTCAATATTAATATTGAAAGAAAAGGAAAACGGGAGAGAAGAAGAACTAAATTTCTATTTAATCTTTCTCAATCTCAAAATGTATGTACATCAGCTATATAAATACTATACAAGACGGAATCAGTTAAGGCCAGCTGGCCATACATCAAATTGTTAACTCATTAACCAACTAACAGATTTTACAACTCATAACAACCTACTGTCAAGACCACGTGCAGCTCCTGCTCCAGTTGGTGTGATCCAGCTTCAGCTCCTCCAGTTCGTCTCCAGTTCGTCTGCTTGAGCTCCAGTTCTTCTACTAGCTTTAACACTCCCCCTCAAGATGTACTGTAAATATTCTTCATAGACATCTTGGATAGTAATGGGTTAAGAGCAGATCCAGGAAGTGGCTTGGTAAATGTATCAGCAATATGATGTTCTGACCGAATTGGTAGAAGTTTGATCACTCCAGCAGTAACCTTTTCTCGTATGAAATGGCAGTCAATTTCGATGTGTTTGGTTCGTTCATGGAATATAGGATTAGATACAATCTGAATTGCAGCTTGATTATCGCAAAATAGAACAACTGGGGATGCCACATTTGTCCGAAAATCCTTCAATATTTGATTGATCCATATAATCTCACTGACAGCGGTAGAAGCAGCTCGATACTCTGCTTCTGTAGAGGATCTTGACACAATTGCTTGCCTTTTTGATTTCCAAGACACCATAGAATTTCCAATGAAGATGCAAAATCCAGTTGTAGATTTCCTTGTATCCATACAAGAACCCCAATCAGCATCTGAGAAGGCTTGTAGTTTGAGAACTGATTCAGGTGTTACATTTGTTGCTGAGAAGAAAATACCTTGACCTGGGCCTTTCTTCAAATACCGCAGTAAATGATGCACTGCTTTAAGATGTGGTAATCTAGGCTGAGAAAGAAACTGACCGAGTTTGTGAACGACATATGTAATGTCAGGACGTGATATAGTCAAGTAAAGTAGCCTTCCAATTAATCTTCTATACTAGGAATCATTTGGCAATAGATCACCTTCATGTAAACTCAGATGTGACTTTGGATCCATAGGAGTATTGACGAGTTTGTAATCCAAGTAACCCATGTCTTCAAGTAATTGCAAGGTGTAATGTCTTTGTGAAATTATAATTCCAGATGTTGAACGAGCTATTTCAATTCCCAGAAAATATTTCAAGTTCCCTAGATCTTTCAGTTTGAATTGTGAATGAAGAAAAACCTTTAAAAGGTCGATGGCTTCAGTATTAGGGCATGTGATAACTATGTCATCCACATACACTAATAAGGCTATGAACTGATTTCCTTCTCCTTTGGTAAACAATGAATAATCATCCTTTGATTGAGTAAATCCAAATTTAATCAGTGCTTGAGAAAATTTTGAGTTCCATTGACGTGAGGCTTGCTTGAGCCCATAAATGGACTTGTGCAGCTTGCATACCAGTTTCTCCCCTTGATTGGCAACCTGGGACGACTGATAACCAGATGGCAAATCCATGTAGACCTCCTCGAATAAGTCTCAATTTAGAAAGGTATTATTAACGTCTAATTGCACCAAATGCCAATTTTTGTAAGCTGCAAGTGCCAACATTAATCTTACAGTTACTATATTTGCCACCGGAGAAAAGGTGTCAAAATAATCAATTCTTTCTTGCTGAGTGTAACCATTTGCAACCAAACAGGTTTATGTCTCTCAACAGTCCTATATGATTTATATTTGATCTTATATATCCACTTACATCCAACTGAATACTTACCAGGTGGTAGAGTAACTACTGACCATGTATGATTTACCTCCATGGCATCCAACTCCTGTTTCATGGCATCATGCCATTGAGGATTTGTCACAGCCTGATGATAGTACTGTGATTCGTGATTATATGAAATACTTAAAAATAATATCTCTGTATGAAGGTGTTAACCTATCATAAGACACAAATTGACTGATGTGATGAGGTAATTGAGTATGAGACTTGGAATTTTGAGTCATCAGATTGCAATGGAAGTCTCTAAGGTATGTAGGTGGTCTGACATTCATTTGTGATCGTCGAACTTCAATAATGCGAGGTGTTCTTTCTGACTGAGATGAAAAGAGTGATCCTCACTATGATGTTCTTGAAGTATCACCTCATATTGCTGTTGGTGATCTGTCAGTGATTGCATTGATAAAGGCACTGGTAACACCAAATCAGGGAAATGGTCAACCATGTTTTCAGCCTTTGTCACGGTATGAAATGTACATATATCCTCATGAAACTTCACATCTCGCGACAAGAAAATTTGTTTGGAAGCCACATCATATAGTTTATATCCCTTAACACCAGATGGATACCCAAAAAATACACACATTCGAGCTCTTGGTTGGAATTTGCTTTTATGAGCAGTCAAGGTAGAAGCAAAAGCCAAACATCCAAATACTCTTAATGATGAATAGTCTGCCATCTCTTTATACATGATCTTATATGGTGTCTTGTGGTTCAAAATTGGGGATGGTGTTCTGTTTATCAAGAAGGTGGCTGCCAATACACAATCAGACCAGAACCTTATGAGAACTTTTGACTGGAAGTACAGTGCCCTTGCTACATTCAACAGGTGTTGATGCTTCCGTTCCACCACAACATTTTGTTGAGGCCTTTCAACGCAACTATACTGATGTAAGATTCCTTTCATAGCAAAGAAATCCGTGAATGTCAACTCAGAAGCATTATTAGACCTAAAAACCTTGATTTTGGCATTGAATTGTGTTTCTATCATATTGAAGAAACGAGGAATGACATTACCAGCATCTGATTTCTGTTTCAATAGGAACAACCAAGTAAATCTCGAACAATCATCCACTAAAGTCAAGAAGAACCTATGTCTAGTATGTGAAGAAGTTTGGTATGGTCCCCGAACATCACAATGTATAAGCTCAAAGGGACCTTTTGAGAAGTGATTGTTAGATTCAAAAGACAATCTCCTTTGTTTAGCAAGATGACAAACATAGCAAGGAGAGCTTTTATTGAAATTCGAAACATTACAAGAAATTTTGTCTTTCAAATACTCTAAAATTCTGAATGAAAGGCGTCCTAACCTATTGTGCCACACTTGAACATACACATTATTCACAAGTGCAGTAGGTATAGTGACAGACTCAGTACATGGAAATGAACTTAAATCTTTGGTATTAAGCACATACAAGTCCTGATCCTTATCACCCTTGCCAGTCATCTTCTTGGTTTTGGCATCTTGGATGATGAAATGATCACGAGAGAAACTAATGGTGAGATGTGAACCAATTGTTAGAGCACTAACAGATAACAAGTTAAACTTGAATTGTGGCACAAAGAAAACATCATGTATTATGAGATCAGGGCTCAATATGACTTCACCACATAGTTTAACATGTATTTGTGTGTTGTTTGGTAAAGTAACAGTAGAATTTTCCAGTATCCTCATCGTTTTAAATGCAGAAGCAACAGAACACACATGCCTGGTTGCACCTGAATCCACTATCCAAACGTTATTGGATGAGAACATAGGATTTACTAATATGGAATAGCAAATACTTGATGTATAAGCGTTGTCATTTTTGTCTTGCTGATCTGATGTTGCTGCAACAGAGTTTGAAGCCAGATGGGAAGATAGCATAGACATCAATTGCTGGTATTGATTGGGATTCAGATTTTGCACAAAATTTCCTACTCCTATCTGCTGATCACATTAACCATTTTCAGCCTTCTGAATCGGTAGACTTGTGGAGATCTGATTAATCTGATTGACATAACCTTGAGAATTATCTCTCGACTTGTAGCCCTGTGGAAAGCCATATATTTTGTAACATTTGTCAATAGAATGTTGCAATGAGTGCAATAAAGTCTCCTCCAGCATAATTCCCAAACCTTGATGTGTTATTGTACGTTCCTTTCCCATAGTTTGCCTTAAAGGCAAATGCTGCAGCTCCATTTTGATCAGTTCCAGAATTCAGCTGAGAACCAATTCTCCTCTGATTTCCTTCTTGAGAAATTAACGCAAAAACCTTATTAATTTGAGGCAGAGAATCCATGAGCAATATATGTCCTCTGATTTGCTAATATGAATCATGTAAACCCATCAAAAAAGACATGGTGTATTCAACCTGATAATGTTTGTTCAGCTCCTTTACACCACCACAGGTGCACTTTCCACAATTGCATACAGGTTGATAATTGCTTAGTTCTTCCCTTACGGTTTTGAGTTTAGTGAAATACACACTTACACTCTCCTGATCTTGCACCAGGTTCATCAAATTCCTTCGCAATTGAAAGATGCGTGTGCCATTTTTCTACTGGAATCTATCCTTAAGGTCATTCTATATTTCATTTGATGTGGCTGCATATATAACACTGGCAGAGATATCCTTTGAAATAGAATTCAAAATCCATGAAATAACAACATTGTTGTTTCGAATCCAAGAGCTGAGTAATTTTGAATTTGTGTCATCAGGTTCAACTATAGATCCATCAATGAATCCAAGCTTATTTTTAACAGATAATGCAATCATCATTGCACGGCTCCAAGAGGCATAGTTATCTCCAACTAGCTGCTGCGAAACCAAAATCAATCCTGAACCATCCGAATGATGCAGGAAAAATGGACTTGAAGGATCATCAACAGATGACCTTGAACTTTCTAATCTCTGCGGCTCCATTTTGAAAATTAGATTTCAGAATTCAATCGATGAAAAGGAAAGGCAGATTACGTGGAAGTCTATTGCTCTGATACCATATTGAAAGAAAAGGAAAACGGGAGAGAAGAAGAACTAAATTTCTATTTAATCTTTCTCAATCTCAAAATGTATGTACATCAGCTATATAAATACTACACAAGACGGAATCAGTTAAGGTCAGCTGGCCATACATCAAATTGGCAACTCATTAACCATCTAACAGATTTTACAACTCATAACAACCTAACTATCAAGACCACGTGCAGCTCCTGCTCGAGTTGGTGTGATCCAGCTTCAGCGTCTCCAGTTCGTGTGCTTTAGCTCCAGTTCTTCTACTAGCTTTAACAATTAAATTGCTGCGTAACAATTTTTTTTTAAAAATGTAATTGAGAAGATGATTAATCGTGTTAATTTTGTTTCTTCAAACGGAAAGGAACAAAAATAGAATCATACTGGCTCTCAAAATGCATTTATGGATATTTCTCAAAATTTTGACTATTCACGACATAATCATATGGTTGAGGAAGAAACCGAAGAATTTCTTAAAAATCCAAGTACCAAGCAGGGACTTAATAAATGTGGACTAAACGAGGTTTAACTTCATGAGCCTTGCTACACGTACAGAAAAGTTTCACAAACTTTGTACGATAGCCAATTGTCCATTTTTTATTGTCAGGTGAAAAAAAAAAAGAACTGTGAATCAGATGCCGCGTAGTCTGACTGGAAAAACACTGTACAAGTGGTTTTTCCATAACTTCATTGACCAAGACCTCTGGTTCTAGGTTCCTGGAAAAATTACATTATTTTCCTAACTTCATTGACCAAGACATCTTATTCCAGGTTCCTCAAAAATAACAGTATCTTCCAATGCTTGCTTCGGTAAAAGATTACGTACTATATACGACAGCGTCAATATGAACTAGGAAGGGAAATTATTCTCACATTTTCCAGTAATAATTAATTATAGTATTATAAGTCAAGAATCAAGATGCAGTTGAATCAGGCAAGATTGTTAACAGGAAATAATCTAGGATAAAAAATGCTAGATGAATTATGCCTCAACGTAAGAACAATTATGCCTCTCGTACATTGACTATTGATTCGAAAAAGTGTTATTAAAATTAATGTATAAAAATTTGCAAATTCACATTATGTCAAAGAAACTGTCAAACTTGATGTACATATAGCATGATTGGTGTAAGAATGACAAAATTTTCAATCTTTTTGGCCTGTAAAGGATTAAGAATTTTGGTCCCGAATAATAAACATGGTGAGAACGAAGAACTTTCCACGCCCAAATTACCAAAAATGACCTAACTTTCTTATTTTATTCATATTATATTATATTTTTATTTTTCAATTTATGTCGAAGTTTGAAAAATCGTATTAGAAAAAACATGATTCTGAAAATGTCAATGTTTCATACGCGATCAATGCTGAAAATGTATTCAATAGATGTTAATTAATACATATTAAAGCATGATTCTACATTACCAAGCTTTGATTTATTAATTACTAATTGTACTAATTAACAAATCGGAGCTGTCACCTTTGACCTTCTAGTACCTGGACTAGTAACTTTGTACTACATAGCTAGCGGTAGATTCCAGATTACGTGTTCGATCGTACTTAAAATTCAATTAAAATTGAAAATGTAGTTGTTATTGGGTCTCACTCGTCTAATAAAAGTCAACAATAACGGTTGATTTTTTAATTTTAATCCGATTTTAATCTCTACCGAATACGCCCTAAGCCCATATATTATAGGGATTAAAATCAAAATTTTCAGTTAGTCTTTAAAAAAATAATAATAATAATAAATAAATATATATATATATATATATATATTTTTTTTTAATTTATTTATTATTATTTTTTTTAAAGACTAACTAAAAAATATATTTCCTTTCTTTTGAAGTACATATTTTTTAATAAAATAATATTATATATAAATTCAAAATTTCATTATTTTTAACCACACATTCTCTATCAATTTACTATTTCAAAATTCATTCTAAAGAAAAAATGGGGCTCAAACGGGCTTTAAATTTCGATAAAAGTTGATAAAATATGTGAATGAAAAATTGTCAGTCTCATAAAATATATGATTAAAATTATTCGTGGACTTTGATTTAGATCAAAATCTGAATTTTAATTCATACCAAACATGATATAAGAAAGAAAAGATGTTAACATTTAGTCATTATACTGTTAATTTAATATCATGAAGAATGTTGTTACAAAATAAGGAAAAATCATATGTTCGTGCAAAAAAAAATTTATTTTATTGAAAGAATGTGTTGTGAGTCGCATAAAGTGTTTGGATGAAAATAAGTTTTGAGAAAAATGATTTTTGAAAAATTGATGCTAGACTGTGACTCATTGAAACCTATTCATGGTCTCCGGTTTTGGTTATACACCAAATTAAAGGTAAAATTAGGAGAAAAGAAGTGTTGATAGGGGCTACGAATCACATGCTTTTCTAAGGGAAAAGAAGATTCAAATAATGGATGGTTCTAAGGAATTTCCCTTCACTTATTTTACTCAAACACGTGAAGCCTAAGGGCCTCTGGGACATGGCTCGATTATTCCAATGATAATTCGATTGACCCAAAAAAATAAAAAATATTCTGATTCCAAGTCATATTCAAAAACGTACATGGAATGCAATTTTTTCTACAAGGTTCTCGAATTTTCTCCTAACATGGTTCTGTTCAGTGCATCCAACACTTAGGGACTGTTTGGACCGGATTAAAATTTGATTTTAATCCAAATCAAAGTCAAACAATCAATATTAACCACGTCTTTCATGAGTCCCATATCTTTTCAACCACACATTTCAAAAACTTCTATCACAATCCACTAAAAATTTAATTTTAATTCCCACCAAACACAGGTTGAAAAATAAAAATCCTTGGCAACCAATTTTTAAAGGTATGGGGTTCAAGTTTATTGGAAAACAACTTTTTATTTATTGGCTTACTTAACCCCTATTTGGGGAAAATTAAAATTCAGATTCTAATATAAATCAAAGTCAACATTTAATTTTAACCACACATTTCATCGAAACAACTTTTCAATATGCTGGTTGATTCAAACTTTGGGAAATTAATTGTCAAATTGTGAGAAAAAAGTGTACAAGTTTTGCCAATAGTCATTATTGACTGACAGATGGTAAGTGGTTCGACCAGAATCTTGTAAGCTACGATTTTTATTGTTTTCTTTATATAACATGATATGTTTTCTTGTTATACAATTACAACTCCTATAGAATAAATTCTAAACCATCCTAAATATTTTCAGATTTATCTAATGGGATAATATACGATAAGTTAAATTTAAAAAAAAAATATCTTCCCTTATTTTAGACAAATCTTTTGTTATATTTTTATAATAATTCTCTTACCCTTTTTATTGATGAATATTAGGTAAGAATTAATTCCCATTTTGACAATTACTTTAATTATATGTAAGGGAATACATCAAGAAAGAAATTAAATTTTGGAAAATAATTTTAGTCCATGACCTAGTGTGCAACGGTGCAACCATCATCAGGCAAGTATACACGACGTGATGCTTTATTGAATATTTTCAAAACCAATTTTTTTTTCAAGCTTTTCGAAAATACAAAAATAAATCGGTGCTCAATGTACAATCTCACTTTTGATCAAGGTATTTGTCGTGAAGTTAAGAATGTTGATTCTTAATCTAAATAGTGATTTTAATCGAGTACAATAAGGAAGTGGTGATAAAGTCAAGACCGAAATATTTGATTTCACTTCATCAACAAATCAAAAGAAGAGAAGCAAATGAAGTTTTTTTTTTTTTTTTTTTTTGCAAAATTATAAAATCGGATACTATTGTATTCTTGATCAATTTATTAGTGAATTATTTGACCGTGTAATGCAAGCCAGTGAATATTTACTTTCGGAGTTTACCATGTTATATTTGGTGTTTGTATTCTAAGTTGCTAATTAAATTTCGAAATCATTGAAACCGCATTGCGAACACAACAACAACCTACACGTATAGGTCAAAATGGTTAGAAACTGATTATATGAAGTTCTAACTGTTGCCTGTCCAGAATTATAATAGTTAAATTAAATTAATTTTAATTTATCTAGGTTTTATAAT
>CAIGRT010117352.1:0-13492 GCA_903798405.1 Fraxinus platypoda | reverse complement strand
TAGAAGAATATAAACAACTTTATATTGCTCAAGTTTGGGACTTGGGTTTGGGCCCCAAGGGGTACTAATAGTCTTTGAAGGGAAGAGAACCTATATGCTAGTAGGTTGGGCAAAAGTCCACATGCGCGCGCTGCCGTCGTCGTCCGTCCGATCGACCAGCCGACTCGGCTCGGCACGGCACGGCACGGCACGACACAAGCACAGACACAGGTCGTGGGTCGTGGGCTTGGGCTTGGGCTTGGTCTTGGACTTGGGCCAAGCTGATATATATTTTTTAGTAAAATAATATTGATTTATATTATTTTATTATTATAATAATATATTTTTTTTTTCCGAAATTTTGTGTGTGTGAGACGTGGACTCTTCTAGAAGGACAGTTGAGCTGGTCCAAACGGTTTGTGTCTGTTGAAGACACAGTTTTTCGACTGTTGTGTCTTTTGAACACAACCTTTCAACTTCAATAAATTGGCCCCCATATCCCGATTTTCATTCACTTCAAAATTAATTTTGATTTAATTCCTCTTCCGATATTATTCCTTCGTCCCTACACTATCCATATTTTGTAATCCAACGTCGAAAAATAATTTCGTTCATTTTAGTCCTCTAACTTTTAGAGAGATCAAAAAGTGAGTAGGATCGTCGGGTCTTGTAATTTGTAGTGNCTAACTTTTAGAGAGATCAAAAAGTGAGTAGGATCGTCGGGTCTTGTAATTTGTAGTGCTACTATTACAAGTCGAGATCGTTGTATCTTGGGAGACGAGTGCCAGAATATCGTCAGCATCAGTGCGGGACATTATCGTCTTAAGGAGAAAGAGTAGAACTCTTACCTCGACCATTAACAATTTATAGCATTCACTTTTGCACGTCGTTATTCTGCCCAAGTTAATTCACGGTGAGATTATTACTTGCCTATTTCCAACAGTATCGACGTCCATGGTCTCGGTTGCCTCTGCCATATCTCCTGCCGCCACTGTGATGGAAAAAGGAATTTTGATTCCTATCAGTGGGTACTGCCCAGAAGAAATGAGAAATGAATTGGAAATTGGATTGGAGTCGTTGTACCGATTCCTTTTATTTGGTTTTGTTAAATGGATAGCAAAACCGGCCATGGATTGGGCTAAAAAATTGGGCCTTTTTTTTTAAAAAAAATGAGGCCCGAAAATTTTGAAAACTCCAGCCTAGCTTTTCCTCCTTCTATTCTTCATCTTCTTCCCGGCTCCCAGCCCTTGCCCGGCGGTCGTCTGAAGTTTCCGGCGGACCCAGCACGGGCGGCCGCGAGGGCTGGCCACCAGGTGCTGGGTCCGCCCCTGATCATCCATAGAACCACCAGCATGTTTTAATGAATCAAAGAGTGATTTTGCTCGATTGAGATAGTTAGAGATTGAGGTGTTACTGTCCCATTTAAGAGTTCGAATTTCATCTCGGAGTAGCCACATACGGCTGCCCGCTAATGGTTAGAGTCTCTTAGCCAATAGATTGGAATGCCTGAGAAGGAGTTGAACATGTGATGAGAAGTGATTTAAGTGGAAGGTGAGGATGTAACTTTGATCCAACTGAGAACTAGTTTGTCCCGGGCGAAATCTGGCTGGACGGTACCATCTGCTATCACTTTGGGTGGATCCACTGTGTTTTTTATGACATCTCCAAGTCCACGTATGTTTAGAATATCTGTAAATTGAGATTTCCAACTGAGATAATTATTCCGGTCCATGGGAACCAGGAATTGAGATGAGATATTATAGGTGAGAGGAAGAGAGGAGTTGGATGAGGTGGTGAGTTTAGACATTTCTGTGATCAATTTCGTCAGATCTATGGTGCTAGACTCGTTGGATTGTGGTGTTTGCGCCATTGAAAACAGGTGAGAAGGTGGATTGAAAATTTTACGGCGTTGCTCTGTTATGGCTCTGATAGCAAAAAGGAAAAGAAAAATTCCAGTGTATATTATTGACAATAGTTCACTGTACTCACACAATCAAGCAGGCTATTTACAGAAATAATGTTTAAATTTACATTCTGTCTATTGATTTGTGCCAAATATATCAGAATCACAAGCTGGATGTGTGTGGACTTTAATCAAACATTAATCTCTTTAATTTCATCAAATCTCAGTTCAAAATTGCCGCAGTTTTTTGGCCTTTTTCTAGCTCATGGTCTGGTGTGAACATCTTTAAAATAGGCCAAGTGGGCTACATAAAATGATAATATTAAGGCCATGTTGGGTGGGGATTTTTAATAGAATTTAATAAAAGTTGATGAAATGTGTGGTTGAAAAGTTGCGATTTCTATGAAATATGTGATTAAAATTAATTGTCTGGCTAAATCAAATATGTTAGATTACCATCTTGATTTTAATCTGCCCAACAGAGCGGCAAATACAATATAAAAATACATCGGAAAATGGTTTTCAGGTGCTATATTTTCAGTATTTTCTATCTAGTTGTTTTCAATTTTGTATACTAAACATGCACCTGATAGTTTGGATAAGTTAGCAAGCTCAGTGGTGTCTTAATATTGAGGCTGCAACTGGGACTGCAGATCAATGATCTACCAGGAAGTGCATTCGCTGCAGAAAGAAATGACAAGAATAAAGGACATTTTGCATTTCAAATGCTTCTTCTAAAGAAATTTCACTGCCTTAAAAACTGGTTTAATAACAAATACCTGATGGAGTCTTGCTTTCCCTGATCCTGTAATAAGAGAGAGGCGTGATATTATTGAGTAACATTTGTAGAGAGAAAGAGAGCAGGTATAATCTTAGAAGAGTGTCTGCTAACACTTTGGTTATATTGCAAAGAGAATATATATATATATGAGTCAATAGGAGATTAAAAGTTCGAAAACATTATTTTCTTGTTAAAGAATGTATTGTTTCTAAATAACGATTATCATTTCAAAGTAATATCGAGAATTGTTTTGATTTTATAAATACAATCGTTTTCAAGAAAACTATGTTCCCCTTCACACTCTCACAGTAAATATTATGTTTATCCATCGTTCGTAAGAATCATCGAGAAAGCGCACTACACAGGTAATAATCTTTGTTAAGATCTGTAGGCATTAGTTGAATGAACATAAAAACGAGGGAATCAAAATTTCTGTAACTGTTAATTTTTTTTCTTTTTGAAAGAGAAATCCAATAATTCATCAATGGAGATTCCCACAAACAAGATGCGTAATTGATTACGGAACACAATGAACTAGTCAGAGTTGACTAGGGCCAAATCAAGTGGAATGGTTAATGTTGACTAGTGCAATATAAAATGCATATATATCAACATCAGTAGTTATCTCAATGTTTTTCTACGAATATTCTTAAGAAAAATAACTCGTGGCTAAAATTTCTTTCTTTTCAGCTGGGTTTGGACAAAAGATTCAGTCGCACAAATTTATTTAATGTACTCACTTATTGAAATTTTGACTTTACATGTATAAAATATCTTCAAAACAAATAATTAGATAGTTAATCAAAAAAATGAAACAACTAAAAAATTTGAAGTTAAAAAATTAGATTTGCAGGGAAGAGACACTCTACAACTTTGGAAGGGGGTTTCCTAATAGATTTTGTAAAAGAAATATGAAAGTAGGAGATTTTATACAAGCGTTGCACATATAGTCGCTAATAAAAGTAGTCGTTATGGACACTTATGATAACACAATGTTCTTCTTCTTAGTTCCTGGTTAATATCATTAGCTACTTATATTAAAATGTATTTTTGGGGAAAAAATGTATTTTAAAATATTGATTTTTTTTAAGAATGTGTTTGAAAAATAATGAGAAATTTTGAGTTTACATGTAATATTATTTTATTGTAGAATGTGTTATTAAAAATACAAGAGATAAAAATGCTAATAAAAAGAAATAAAATGCATGTTTGGTTAAGTTCAAATTACAATTCAAATAAAAATACTTTTTACTTACATATTTTGTAAGATCACAATTACTAGTTTTACTTATAAATAATGTTGTTTAGTTCCAATAGTGCTTAGCATCGGCCACATGTCAATGAAATTACTACCATATAAATTGATACTAAGCATCATTAAAATTGAATAGCATTATTTTTCACTTGTTATTCAAATTTTAATTTAAATACTTCTAAACCTATATCTTATACTATATAAAAAATATCATCTTGAAGCATCTCTACTGGTGACTGACCTTCGCGGTCAAAATATGTGGGCTCTTTGCTTGCTACGTTAAAATTGTTCCAACATACTAAATTAGTCCATGTTTGATAATGATTAAAATCATATTTTTAGTAGATTTTGATAAAAGCTGATGAATATACGGTTGAAAAGTTATGAGTTCCACGTAATGTGCGATTAAAATAAATTTTTGACATTGACTTTGATTAAAATTTAAATTTTAAGCTCTATCAAATATAGGATTAATATTATTTCCTAGAATATTCTGACTAAAGTGGCTGCACATGTTACTATATTGACAAATTTATCACTTCGAATAATATATTTGCAAAACTTTGAATGCAAGCCTTCAAAAAATGACTAAGTAGAATTTGAACTTTGAAATCAGATGAACAAAAATATTTTATAAAGCAGCAATTGGTCTATGTCACCTTATAATAATAATAATAATAATAATAATAATAATAATGTCTCTTCTGAAACAAAAGCGAAAGATGTCAAATATCGCAAATTCGGAGTTGACAAAAAAAAAATGTTCTCTCCTTTTCAAGGTTATAAAAAAGTTATTTACAAATGAATAATTTGTACTTCATCTATACCTTAATTTTTGGCATGAGAAAAAGCGTGGTGACGCCTTTAGTAGCCAAGCTATCTCTGACAAGGGAGATAATAGTAATTCACAGCTCGCATTGAATACATAATTTCACTTACATTGCAAAAATGCAAATATTGAAGTCAAATATGTAAATTGATCCCTTGCAATATTTTATTTGCAAAATTTGGAATATAAGCATGCAAAGTGACTAAGCAGCATTTGAACTCTGAAGTCAAATTTATACAAATATCGACTAGAGCAATATTTAAAGTCAAATGATGAGTGATAACCTTTTTATTTTATCCAGTAAAAGACAATGCATATCATCAGTGGCAGATCTAGGATTTTGAATCACCACGGACGGTCGTTAACTGTCGACAGCAATAAAATATTAAGAGCCCCGTTTGGTACCCATTTTTTTGTAAAAAAATTCATTTTGGAATAGTGATTTGATGGAGAATATGTGGTTAAAAATAAGGAAATTTTTTGAATTTCCATGTAATATTATTTTATTGAAAAATGTGTGGTTAAAAAGAAGAGAAAAATGTATTTTGAAAAAAAGGAAAATCAAACAAGGTTTAAAATTTAAATTTAACAATTATTTTGTTCAAACTGAACATATATAATTCTATTGTACAAATTAGCAATATTCACTAAATGATATCATGGTCAAGTTTTGGATAATTCAAAGGAAGAGCACGGGTTCGAATTTATACAAATGCATTAAAACCTCTAAAATGTAATATATATTATTTTGGTAAATTTATTATCAAATTCCATGAGTACCGCAATNATAATTCTATTGTACAAATTAGCAATATTCACTAAATGATATCATGGTCAAGTTTTGGATAATTCAAAGGAAGAGCACGGGTTCGAATTTTTATAATTATATTAAAACCGCTAAAATGTAAGATATATTATTTTGGTAAATTTAGTTTCAAAATTCAAACAAGTGTCATAATGATCAAACTTTCAATAATCTTAAGGAAATGTAATAGATTCGAATCCCCTCCCTATTGCATTAATTTTAATAAAAATTGTGGAACTAAAAATATTTCACAATAAATTGGTTGGGAATGGATTCAAAATCGAGACTTCCAATATGAATATGCAAGTTCTAACCAGCTGAGCTACAAGAAATGTCTAAAAATAAAATGAATTACCAGTTATATAACCTACAATTTTTATCTATTTTCAACCAACAAAACTGTTCCCGACGGATCCAGCACGCGCGGCCGCCGTGGCTCNTTGGTTGGGAATGGATTCAAAATCGAGACTTCCAATATGAATATGCAAGTTCTAACCAGCTGAGCTACAAGAAATGTCTAAAAATAAAATGAATTACCAGTTATATAAGTTAAAAAGTTTATCTATTGTCAAAAAAAAAAAAAAATGTTCCTGGCGGATCCAGTGTACGCTGCCATTGATCTTCGCCGAGTGTTGGATCCGCTAACGTAATATCACATGGAATAATATATTTGCAAAATTTTGAATATAAATGTAGCAACTCAAGACATTGTATTCGGAGGACCCCTTTTTTAGCCACTAGATGTCAATATGAAAACAATGAAATTGGGAGTTAACTCATTTGTACATCAAAAGTGTACATCACACATCACTTTTGACATCATCCAAGTTAGCACGATTTGATTTGTGAAAAAACTGTTTATTTTTTTAATATGAAAACAATGAAATTGGGAGTTAACTCATTTGTACATCAAAAGTGTACATCACTTTTGACATCATCCAAGTTAGCACGATTTGATTTGTGAAAAAAACTGTTTATTTTTTTAAAAAAATTGTTCAATATCATGTTGCTACGTGACACAATGTAAAAAGTGATGTACATGTAGCACGATTCATGAAATTTGTCGGCTTAAGTTATGATTTTTTGCTCCCAATAATTTCGGAATCATTATCTTATATTTTAAAATCTTTGCAAAATCTAGATAATTTTTTATCCTTGAACAAGGTCACAAGTCAGTGGTTGGCTTCTTATACATAATGAATATATTTTGCCCATATTCGGTGGGGATTAAAATCTAAATTTCAATTTAAGTTAAAAGCAACTAATACGACATCGTTCGGGTATGTCACGAATCGTATGAAAGTTGTGAATGATTGATAAGATATTCGTTACTCTTAGATAGTAAGAGATTATGATCTACATTTTATCCAATTAAATTGATAATGAAATCATTGGCCAATGTGAAATCATAAGTCGAAAAGAAGTTTTCGGCTTACATTGATTTAACAATGAGATAAAAGATATGATCGATAATTGAGATTGACACATATCCATATCTCGTAATTGATCGGATCATATTGATGAAATGATTATAGTTTCACGGTAAACGAACAAGTTTGATTTTGTCATACCACATGACATTTTTCTTCACATGTATTGCCGTGATACATTGTTAGAAGTCAATTTGGGATGATAGATGTGAATTAGTGATAAATTAAAAGGAGCATTTTAATTTATCGATTTTGATTAGATTAAAATAATAATTTACGTCATTAGGTATCGTGATCGGAAACCTGATGGATCACACACAAAAAGAGAACTAGAATAATGAGATTCACCAATTAAGTAATTAGCAAGAGTTGGACAATTAATTAATTGGGGTGCTTATTAATAGGCTAGAATTAATTAATTCATGGACTAAATTTAATTAATTTGATTAATTAAATATTCGACCGGGTTAAGTTTAAAGGACAGGTCAAGCCTGCTTGGACTTATATTAATATGCTGCTAGGGTTTGAAAACAGTAGGAAAAAATTCATTATTCTTACTAGTACAAGAAAAGAAAACCCTATTCGTCATTCTTGTTCTCTGTGTGGATTACAGTTAGAGGCTGGACAAATAAACAGTTTGGATTGTAAATCGTGATCATTCGAGTTTTTAACGACGGTGACTAACATCATGCGGCCATTTTTTTGGTTTCTAAGATCTTCAACGACCAAAAAATAGTTTCTAAAGATAAATTTTTTGGTAGCTGAAGATTTTTTTTTTTTTGGGTAATGGATAAGACAATTTTTTTTAAAAAAATGATGTTCTTTAAAAATGGATTCCCGTATTTTAACTTTTGCTTAAATTTAGCATAAGAGATTGGAGAAAATGCAGTGACACCATCTCTCCATGAAAATTAGACAATAATGATTCACAATTCTTATTCAACAGATGGTTTAATGCAATGCAATCATGGTTTTATTTTTATTCCCTGGATGACATTTATCTGCAAATAGAATGGACTTTCTCATTAAATAACAATAATTTTCCCTCCAAAATGACGATTTCAATTTCACAATGAACTTAACAATAAGACAATTTAAAAATGGGAGTTAACTCATTTAGAAATGGATTCCCGTACTTCAACTTTTGCTTAAATTTAGCATAAGAGATGGAAGAAGATGCGATGACACCTTCGAACAGCTCCATGAAAATGAGACAATAATAATCCGCAATGCTCATTAAACAGATGATTTAATTTAATTTACTAATATTGACTAAAACGGTATTTGAAGTCAAAGCACCCATTTTATTCCCACTAGATAACAATATGCAAATGTCATCTGCAAACAATATTCAACTAAAATATAATATTTTCTCCTCTCAAGAATTTGAATTAGATGAACCAAACAAATATCGTGGTTGCAATATAATTGGTCTTTTCTTTTCGGAAATCAATACTGGACATTTTTTTAACAATACAATAAATAAAATTTCAACTTATTTTTATTTCATAATATTATCATAATTGTGCAGTCGACCTAACCAATTAAGTCATTAATACATGTTTCATATGCTCTTGCTGTGGCTTGGAATTAACAAGTCATGATCGATAGTCATGATCAATACATGTTAGCATTACCTAACCAAATAAGTCATTAATTTACTTTTAATACATGTTCTTGATAGTCATGATCGATACATTTAGCATTACTATGTCAAAGTTACTCTTGCAAGGGAGTTTAGAAATAACCCTGCCTATTTGTGAGATTTGAAACCAATGACCAATAAACTCATTACAAGACAAAAATTGGCCCCCCTCTCTCTCTCTCTGTGGAAAAAAATATGGCTCATTCAATAACTTAAATGTTTGCTTTGACTAATCATGTTTACACTAGCACCATTCAAGAAATTGTTCGAAAAAGACATTTTTTTTCCTGTTTGGATTTTCATATTATTATTTTGGATAATTGAATCACGTTATCTATAAATTTAAATTGTTAGAAAGAAATACTTTTATTTATTTAAATTTAATCAACGCACCTCTCATGTATAAACTAGATGTTTTTATCTAAACCTTGATCATTACATACATTTATCATCGGTGAAATTGGAACATAAAGTTTCTATATTTTGATACTATATTGAAACATTTCAACTTTAAAACTATTGAAGACGAGTAACATTTATTCACAGCGGATTATGTTGTAGATAAATAAAGATAATTTTGATCCAATTTTACTTGGCATTTTCTACCAGGGATATGTATGATGGAGGTAGTTCTGAAAATGTCAATATCATAATATGTGGAATAATATTAGCCAAGCTATATGTGACAAGGGAGATAATATTAATTCACGGCTCGCATTGAATACATAATTTCACTTACATTGCAAAAATGCAAATATTGAAGTCAAATATGTAAATTTATCCCTTGCAATAATTTCAAAATCATTATCTTATATTTTAAAATCAATTGTCCTACACAAATAGGTTCAAAAACAAGTTCAAAAACACGAGGGACATGTGTTGACATATGATTAGATAGTTTGAAAAAAATAAAAATACAATACCCAATTTTTATTTGTCACATCTCATTGTCCCTACATCCCTATCCTTGAGCTTGTCCAATGAGCATTATTCTTTTAAAATCTTGGTATAATCTAGACAATTTTTTATTGACCAATCCTTGGACAAGGTCACATGTCAGTGGTTGGTTTCTTATACATAATGAACATATTTTGCCCGTGTTCGGTAGGGATTAAAATCTAAATTTTAATTTAACTTAAAGTCAATAATTAATTTTAATCACATATTTTATAAGATTTACAACTTTTTAATCACACATTTCATCATCTTTTATAAAAATCTACTAAAAGTCTGATTTTAATCCTCACAAATACAAGGGCTTTCTATAGGAGGTATCCTATGCAATGATGATCTATTTTTATTCATTGGATGACATTTGTATGCGAATTATAATGTGGACGTTCTCCATTAAGAATTATTCTACTTGTACATTAAATGTTATTTCAAAGGCTATATAATGTACAAGTGACATTATGTAATTGGCTGGTAGAAATTAGTTATGTGTACATTATGTAATCCTTGATATATATGAAGCAAAGTCCATCAATTAATAACAATAGTTTTCTCTTCAAAATGACGATAAGACATTTTAAAAATAGATGCTATTCCAAAATGGATTCTCGTAACTCAAACTTTTGCTTAAATTTAGCATAAGATATGGGAGAAGAAGTGGTGTCACATTCAAGCATCATTCCATGAAAATGAGACAAAATAATAACTCACAATGACTTAATTCAAGCATCCAATTTTGGTCGTTGAATATTATAGATTTAGCAACCAAATGTTATTCAGTCTCTAAAGACTTTTAACGATAGTGAATAACATCACGCGACCATACTTATTGAACCAATCTTTCGACAAGATCCTTGACTATTGGCTAATTGTATTGAATAGTCATGGGAAGATTATTTTAATTTTCCACTTTGAATGTTTGCCTTGACTAATCACCATTCAAGAAATTGTCTAACCCATCCCTATAAAGTAGGGCTGAACAATAAAATCGATAAATGAAATCGAATTCGCTTTTTCGAAATCGTTGGTTGGTAGATGTTGAACAGTCTATATTTTGGGTTTGAATTGAACCAAATCGTTTCGAAATAGTTTGATTTAAGAAAAGTTTGAAAATAAATTAATTTAAATTTATCCAACCCAAGTAAAACTAAATATATTCCAATTAAAAGATACATCTATATTAGAGTCAATCCAACTAGGCAATTATCCATCACAATTAATTAACTAAATCATTATCACAATTATGAATGGAAAACCCTGACATTAGCTGAACGACTGCTGCTGAAATGTATTTATCGGTCATCCATCAAAATTAATGGACAATTAAATCTAGATTGTAAGTCATACTCAAACCATTTCTTTTACTTCTGCTAACAATTTTCTCAAATTTCAGCGCAATTTTCAAGTCTGTTTATTCAACTTTTCTAATTTTTTTGATAATTTTTTACTATATTTTATTAGTAGTTGTGTTGTTTTGATTTGATTTGCGTCAAACTTCCTTAAATTTTTAGCTAAATAGTAATTTTTTTGTTTATTTATGTCTCAATTTCCTGGTTAGGTCACTCAATTTATTATTTATTTTTTAACCATTCAAATATCCACTATGACTTCCAAATCTACATTTATTACAAGCCATTCAAATCGAACCGTGTTCACCTTTGCTGCAGGACAAAGCACCCTCGTTGTCACATCAATGTATTGGCCTGTTCTTATCTAGATGGTATGGTCTTCAACGGCGGCTCTTCTACTCCTAATAATGTAGTGCATTAAATTTGCATTAAGTTCTGATAGACGTATTCTAACAAGACATTCAACGAAACAAATCAACCAGCTATAACACTCTATAACACAGTCAAATAAAATAATCCAAAGTCATCTCGTGCATTATATATAAGGGAAATTCTGAACCCTGGTTCTTATCTTTCCTTCTTCAAAATGCCTGCTCTTGTTAGTCCCCAACTTGCCTATTCTTCGCTTGTTCCTCGTAAAAAGTTGTTGCCCCCAATACAAAAAGCTCCGTCGCTGCAACATGTCACTAGTAAAACTTTCTATTTCACTATTCTTATTCTTTTCAATCGAGAATAAATGGTTGTTTAGCTTTTGATTCTCTTTCTAATACTCTTTTCTTCAACAAGGATCAGTCATTGTTGATGTAGCTTTTGCGCATAAACGATTGGTTTTCCAGAGTCATATGATGAATCTTTGATTTATTTGATTGTGTAGTTAGTGTACAATCTTTCCATTGATAGATATTTGTAACTCTACAAATTCGATCTTGTCATTATTTTTGTGAAACCGGAAACTTATAAAATTTCTAAATTTTTTTTCATTATTTCGATCTCAAAGATATGCCACTTATTTAACCCTTTAACTAATACTTTTGAATATATGATGTAGGGCATTTACCGTTTGGGACTAATGATATACAAGTACTTAACTTGAATCATAATATCCATGGTAAACACTTGCTCAATGTTACAAGTCGAGGTACGTATATATACTTTGAGATGAATAGTTATTTGAAAGAGAAGCCAATATTTTCTTTTATCTAAACGTCACCTAAATACTCTCCCGTGATTGTAGATAGAGTAACATATCCATCACAAGTACAAGAGAAAGATGACTTGGAAGAGGAAGCCCCGAAGGTGTTATGATATAAAACTTCATATCTGCTACAGGAACAGGGTCAATCAGGGTTTTATACAAATATACACTTGGCAAAATTTCATTGACAGCTTAAAAAATAAATAAAAGAAAAAGCTTACAATTCAGCAACTGAAAATAGCCCCTGTCATTGACCCCATGCAACCAATTTAATCCATAAAACTTTTAGTTTTCATTCATCGTGGCTTTAAATTTTAATTGTTTTTTTCCAAAAGAAAAAGGTCCACCATTTGGATGCATTTATGATTTAATGTGTTTCTTGTAAAGGTAAATGTGATACAAGATCAAATTGAATATATTAGAGAAATGTTGGATACCATAGGAGAAGGACGAACAAATGTCTCGCCCTATGACACAGCTTGGGTTGCTCTTGTTCCAGCTCTTAACGGAGATGATATGCCCCAGTTTCCTCGTAGTCTTCGATGGATTGCTGATCATCAACTCCCCGACGGTTCATGGGGTGACGAGCTCGTATTCTTAGCATATGATCGTCTCCTCAACACTATAGCATGTGTAGTTGCACTAAGAACGTGGAAAGTTCATCATGACAAGTGTGAAAAAGGTTTGAAAGTGTCTCTTTTAATTTAAAAACTTGACACGTGCATAATATACATAAACGAGTGACGACAAATCTATCTACTTAATTCAATGCTATATTAAAACAATGGGTTATGCGACTTTGCTAGAAAGTGGTTGACAAATAGAGTGATATAATGGGTATTGGTTGTTTAAAACATTTCAATGATGAAGCATTATGTGACATTTTGTCAACCATTATATCGAGGGTTATGTCACTGTAGCATGATTCTAAAACAAATTAACTCGAAGCTTAAAATATTAAAGTGGAGACAAATTCTTCAACAAAGGTACTAACCACATTAAAGGGAAGTGATCAAAGAAATACATATACTTGACACATCATCGTGTTTTTGTTTTAGGAATAACATTTATCAAGGAAAACATACATAAACTTCAAGATGAAGATGAGGATCATATGCCCTGCGGATTTGAAGTTGTAGTTCCGGCGCTTCTCCAAAAAGCCCAAAACTTGGGCATTGACAACATTCCTTATGATGCTCCTGTCATGAAGGAGATTTATGCAGCAAGAGATAGGAAGTTGAGAAGGTAAAGTTTCTTCATCAAATTAATGTATACGAAAGGTAAATTTATATACACTGACAAGTAAGGTCAAAGTCAAGCACTCCATAGACGGATTAGAAAAAATTAAGAAGTTGCCAACCACAAGAAGT
>CAIGRT010117335.1:0-10581 GCA_903798405.1 Fraxinus platypoda | reverse complement strand
TTGCACGTTGCTTGTACCTAGTAGTGATATTATATTTGTATTGTATTTATCTTTATATTATATAGTGATAAACTCTTATTTCCAAGAGTTGTAGTCTAGTTACATTAGAGATTTGTATTATAGTAACTAGTGAGCTGAGGTCTCTTTATCGTACTTCTATATATTAAGTGCAAGTCACAAATGAAAGTAACTGAGTTCGCTATTATTTCTCTCAAATCTTATTCTTTATAATCACAGTATTTATAATTTAAAGACCAAATTAATTAAGGGTCCGTTTGGCATGATTTTTGCTTTTGCTTATTGTAGAAAAACTTTTGGAAAAAGATATCTTAATTTTTGTTTAAAAACTAAATTTTAAAATCACTTTCTATTCCAGATGTTCTTTTAGAGGAAGCCACATTATATCAATTTTCTCTAAAAACTCTTTTAATTAGAAAAAAATACTTTCATAAAATTAGTCAAACGAGTCCAAAAACAGTTTGTCTCAAATGCTTATTTTGGCATTTTAAAAGCCATGCCAAATGAGCCCTAAGTCAAAAAGTACTAGACATGCACCTATTTGGCCCATTTCCTAATACTCATTTTTTATAACTTTTATCAACTTTTTAACCATACATTTCACCAACTTTTAACAAAATCCACTAAAAATTTAATTTTTATCCAAACCAAACAGGGACTTATATTCATTTGTATGTTTATAGAACTTACTTTTAAATTATTTATTTAAGAAAATTTGAGGATAGAAATGCACATCTAATAAA
This sequence comes from Fraxinus platypoda, assembly GCA_903798405.1. Taxonomy (NCBI): domain Eukaryota; kingdom Viridiplantae; phylum Streptophyta; class Magnoliopsida; order Lamiales; family Oleaceae; genus Fraxinus; species Fraxinus platypoda. The sequence goes on along the minus strand of CAIGRT010117335.1, from coordinate 9,820 downwards.
ATAATTTTGACTGTGTATTTTTTCTTTACTCCAAGATCTATATAAAACGTGTAATACTCGGATGGAACTACTATAAACATACTGCCCTACGTTAATTAAACCATCGAACTAATATAGAAATAATCATCGGAAATTTATGAAATTAGACTTGAGAGTTGTCCAACAATTCTATTGTTCACTAGACAAATCCTACTTCGAAAATATGGATTAATTATAAGAGAATAAGACATGATTGTAGCTCGATCCTATCGTTTCAAAAGATAAAAATACATTAAATCCTTTTGTCAAATTTGATTCCATGGTGTAGTTGTTAGTACTCTGGACTTTGAATCCAATGACCTGGTGTCAAAGATCGCAGCTATGCTTAGTCCTTTGATTTACTCGTAGTCCAATTTGCCCAACTTCGATCGTACTTTATAAATATTAATTTAAGTTGTAATTGACTTTCAATTGATATAATTTATTTTAATTGTAAAATAACCATGCTAGTTGTAAATGTTTAGTATTATTCCTCGTCTTTTATGCATCTACTCCCGTCATTTAGGTTTTCGTTACTTAAGCTATTATAGGGGTATAAGGTGTTTGAAATCTTCTCAAGTTCATTGGTGTTCGCCTCCTGTATCAGCAACTGTAATTTTCCTGCTTTCATCAATCAATGAACATTTTATTTTTAATGCTGCAAAACTTTCTTTAAATTGTATTCATATTGCCTTTCGTCCTGAAATGACTGAGAAAACACGAAAGGTAATCTAGCAGAGCGTACTACTGCTACACAATGTCCCTTTTTGTGCTAGAAAGAAAGGCATTCCGAGAAAGTTAATATCAAAGCCACAACTCACATCCCTCGATAAGAAAGCTATGGATCCGAATGCGTCACACACCATTGAGGTGGGTGATCCTCAAAATAAGAGTACAAAACAGCGTGTAAATCAACTATTGTTGATATGATTACTCATTTTACCATTATTGTTAATGGCCTTAAAGATTTCGATCGAAAATTTACTAACGATGAACTTGTAAGTAAAATACTTATGTCTCTCTCGGAGAATTGAAGCCCACTTAGGATATTAATAGAAAACACCAAAGATGTCAACTCATATTCATTGGAGAAGCTCTACGAATCATTGATGACATATGAGCTAAATCATGTCAAGACAAAGGAAAAAAAAAAAAAAAGAAAAAGCAAAGAAGAAGAAACAAAAGAACCTCAAATTGCTTTAAAATCAACAAATGATAAATGCTCTTCAAGTATAAATATGAGTAATGAAGAACTTGATGACTTAGTTCTTCTTGTCAAGAAATCGAGAGGTTTTTGCTACAATCAATGATTCCAAAAGAAAAGAAAAAAAGGTGAAGAAAAGTTGGAAAAAAAATTGTTTGTTATGATTGTGACAAATTTGGTTATAAAAATACAGAATGTCCTAACAAGTAGAGATTTATCAAAAAGAAAGCATTCCAACAACATGGGATGAGGTGATGATGATGATCACAGAGAAAATGAAAATCAAGAGGAAATTGCCAACATATGCTTTATGGCAATTGAAAATGAGATAAATTCAAAATGACAATTGTTCATATGATGATTTATCCGGCTCTTATGATGAAATTCTTGAAAATTTTGAAAAACTTACTCTACACCATTCTATTATAAAAAAGAAACATTGTTTGATAAATAATGAATCAAAGAAAATTTTGAAAAAGTAAAAGTTGATCACAATTCTTTGATTAAAGAGAATTCTTCTTTAAAAGAATAGGTTTTAGATTTGACTAAAATTATTTACAAATTTAATATAAGTAAGAAAAATTTTAATTTCATGCTTGGTGAACAAAAATACATTTTTGATAAATGAGGGATTTGATACAAATTATTTTTAAAATAGAAGTCTCTTAAAAATTTCTTTCATAAAGCCTCTATTTCCCTTTTCCAAATGTTATATGTAGTTTTTGTAACAAAGTTAGACATGTAACTTGTAAAGCCCCGAGTTTCGTGAACCCAATTTTCTTAAGAATTGGAAACATATAGTTTTTTTTAGTGTTAATGATTTTTCTACTTCATCTTCTTCATTTTTCCCCAAATTATTGGTCAATACTTAATAGATAATGAATGAAAATGAAACCATTAGGTACTATTATTAGCTAGCATTAATGTTGCTTCTCATGGAAGTTACTTCTTCTTTTAGAAATTTGTGACAAATTGAATAAGAAAAAAAATTTTACTTCATTTTTCATTAAGGGTATAATAGACAATTTGGTATCAAATTTGACCATTTTTGCAAGAGTTATCAAAATTAGATATTTTTCAATTGACGTGCATGTAATTGAACATTTTTGTAAATTCCCCGGTTAATAAATTAAGCATTTGTTTATCTCCCTTTTTAAAGAGTGTTGTTTTGAGGAGGATATTTTTTGGAGAACGTGTGATTAAAATGTAAGATATTTTTTTTGAATTTATGTGTAAAATATTTTAATGAGTAAATATGTGATTTGAGTTTCGAAAAAAGGGAGGCAAATCTGAGCTAAATCAAATTGGAGCAAAACAACATAATTGTTTTTTAATTGAGCCCCCATTTGACACCCATTTTTTTTACTTCATTGTGACCGCTATTTTTGCATGATCAAAACTGAATTCTGTCATCACTGAATCCATGAGCTGTACATAGGAGCAATTACGATCGAGCAAAATTAAGCCCCCGTTTGACACCCATTTTTTATCTCATTCTCATTCTCATTTTTCTACCGTACTCATTTCTAACCACACATTCTCCAAATAAAATAATATTACACATAAACCAAAAAATTCTTCTTACTTTTTAACTACACATTCTTTACATCAATCACTATTTAAAAACTCATTCTTCAAAAGAATGGGTGTCAAACACCCCCTGAATTCAATGTACGGGATGACTAAATGTTTGGCCCACTAATATTGAGTTTGGTGGTTAGAACAAATCAAACAGATAAAACCAATCGTAGTGGATCCACGTCAACATCGAACAGATAAAATAAATAATTGGCAAGACAGACTCACTCCACCATTTCGGATCCGTGTCCGTTCATTTTTGTCGTTACACGTCCATCTCTCATTTGCCAATTCTTATCCGTTTTCACAATATCTATTTTATTATTATTATTATTATTATTATTTTCCTATTTTGAGTAGAAAATTTCGGGTGTCCTTGGCACGGCTTTAAAGCTAGATTTGGATGGAGAGTAATTTGCTAATCGTGTACCAATTTAATCAAACTTATATTTCAAAAGAAATTTCCAAAAGATTAGAACGTGTTTCATTCCCATATGACAATGCGCGACATGATGGCATACATGTCGATTATTGGGGAGAACTCAAACTTCAAATGTACAACCTTGTAGGAATATTCATTAAAAGTGTTGTCTTCAAAGACGAATTCTACCTTGTAAGATATGCTTATAGCAAAGTGTTGAGTTCAACTTTCTGTATGAACATAATTTAAGTTAGGTAGACGTGACACATCGATTCGATTTTATATGTATTAATTATTATTTTAGAAACGTAGAGTTTTATTCGATTTGTTTCTTTATTCGAAGAATAGATAAGCTATAAATTATATCAAAACATCGATCGAAATCAATACGAGGATATAAGGATAGTCATATAGTATGTAATTAGAGGCGTAAAGTTGATACCCTCTTGATTGGCAACATTCTAAGTATTAGATATTCCAAAGCATATTCTGTTGATGATCTAGAACAAATTGACGAACTGTCCTATTAAAACTTTTACAACTTATACACGTTTTTTTAAAATATATTGCAAGACGCGCATTAGACGGTGGAAGCAATCCTAGAAAAATAGAATTGCATTCATTTCACTCAATTTATAGGTTTATTTTATGTTGGTCACCTAACTTCAATTGTGTCAATTGAAGTACTCAATTTTATATTTTTATTTGCTATTATCGTTCCGAACCAAATAGGAATTCATTTATCATAAGTATCACTTACAACTTATAAGCACTAAAATATTTTAAGATTTGCCAATCATGCACTATAATAATCAACTACAACAAGTAAATATGGATTTCGATGATAAGATCATAAATTACGTCAAAATTGATATTATGTTATGAAATCAAATTGAAATTAAGCCCCCTATTTGATTGCCTTTAAAACCTAACAACGAAGTTTTAAATGATTAATTTTTGAAAAATGTGTGGTCAAAAAATAAATAAAAATTTTGAATTTACGTGCAAAATGAATATATAAAAAGGGAGTTTTTAGATAACGAGGGCTAAAATAGATTGTACGGTCAACCAAAAATAAATTGTGAATGACTTCAAGTGAAAATTACGGAGGATGGGATGGTTAAATTAGAAAGTAAACAGTAGAAGAATATCCAAAAGCATATGACGAGTTTAGGTAAAGGAATATTCCACTACCATTTTCTCGTTGATCCAATCCAATGCTGCTTAAATGCCCTCTCCCAAATCCATTCTTCCTCAACAATTCAAGAATTCCAATCGTATACTCTCCTCCTGGACACTCTGTTTTACGTCCCTCTTTAACAATGGCTCTCAAGGCTGTTCATGTTTCCGACGTCCCAAATTTTGATCATGTCACGGAAAATCCATCTTTTTCCCTTTACTCTACAAGATATTCCAAAGGTACGTAGATTTTTTATTTTTATTTTTAATTTATGTTTTTATTTCATGGGATTTTATTTTTTGAACTTTTTTGCTGCGTGTGATTCAGGAGCGGAAGTTGGAAAAGGTTTCTTTAAGCCACCGAAATTTCTGGTGATTGGGCACCGGGGAAATGGGATGAATTTATTGCAGTCCACCGATCGGAGAATGAAAGCTGTTAAAGAGAACACGATTCTCTCATTCAATACCGCCGGAAATTTTCCCGTTGATTTCATTGAGTTTGACGTTCAGGTAAATAAACCTTTTAATTTTACCTTTTCAAAATGAAATGAAAACATTTGACTGTTCGCCGCATACGCCAAACCAGGTTTTCTTGGAAAATTCCCAGAAAGGGACATGAATTTTTTTGTCGTCATCATTTTTATCTACTTAATTGGAAACTCAATTTACAGGATAGAAATATTTCCATTAAAGATTGAAGATCCCATTCGATTCGATTCTTGTAGGTGACCAAAGATGGCTGTCCGATCATTTTTCACGACAACTTCATTTTATCCGAAGAAAACGTAAGTTTTGATATACTAAACCCTCACTCCCTCTCTGATAAATAAAATATTTGGTTCTGAGAGTTTTGGAATTGTAAATGTTCAGGGTGTGGTATATGAAAAGAGAGTGACAGATTTAACTCTATCCGAATTCCTCAGCTACGGGCTCCAAAGAGAATCGTCCATGGTAGTCAATACTCTGTTAAGGAAAACAAAGGATGGGAAGATTATTGATTGGAATGTTGAAGCTGATGATGCTTCCTGCACGCTACAAGAAGCCTTTCAGAAAGTCAATCCTCGTCTCGGATTCAACATCGAATTGAAGTTTGATGATCACGTTGTTTATCAAGAAGAATATCTAATCGATGTACTACAATCGATTTTGCGAGTCGTATTTGAAAATGCTAAGGATAGACCTATTATCTTTTCGTCGTTTCAACCAGATGCTGCTCTGCTTGCCAAGAAACTTCAGAACACTTACCCTGTGAGTATTCTTCTATGTTATTAATTGTATTGTAAATTGTGACGAGAGTGTTTTCTGGATCTATTCTTATTCATAGTCAGCGACCTCAGCATATAGCATAATTTTAATAATTTAAAAAATGTGCTATTAATAATCGGTGATGTAGTAGTCATTATATGTGGCATACCATTATTAAATGATTATTGTAGTCGCCGATAACATTATTGGATCCATAATATATCGACTATGGTTGACAGGGCCATTAATATTCTCGTCTTTAGTCGATTTAAGATGGCTATTGGTGTGTTATTGAAACAGTTTCGATCCTTACCATAGCTAGCTTATTCAACCTGGTAGGTATTTTTCCTGACAAATGGAGGAAATGAGATTTACTATGATGTAAGAAGGAATTCATTGGAGGCGGCCATCAAGCTATGCTTAGAGGGTGGTTTGCAGGGAATTGTTTCGGAAGTCCGAGGCATCTTTAGAAATCCAGAGACAGTGAAAAAGATCAAAGAATCAAAGCTCTCTCTCTTGACATATGGAAAATTAAAGTAAGTAATTATTAATTTATAATTACAATTATTGTTATGATTTGAAATGTTATGTTCGAATACTGACTGATAATTTATATATCTCAGCAATGTGCCTGAAGCCGTGTATGTGCAACATTTAATGGGCATCGATGGAGTGATTGTGGATTTGGTTCGAGAAATAACGGACTTTGTTTCCAGTATGGTGAAGCCATCTGAGGAACAAATTCCAGGACAAGGAAAACCTCAATTTTCACAAACGGAATTGGCATTTTTGCTTAAGCTCATTCCAGAATTGATTCAACAATGATTCTATATAGGTTTCTACATTTGTACATAAGTTGGTAATGTATTTGCATGAATTTGAATTGCTGGAAGAAATTTCTTAGGGAATTTCTCAGTACATTAAAATTAAATTTCAGTTCATGTTCTTTGTTCCAGTCCGTGTTTATGTTTTGCTCTCCTTCATCCTCTCAAATCTCGATTGTTTTTCAACAATCTAAAAGTTATATTTTGTGCAATGCAACAATCTAAAAGTTATATTTTTTGCGATGGAGACCAACACTATTATAGAGAGTTAAAATTTTGAAGTACTACAACAAACTCTTTATATTTAACACTNACTTGATTTTACTATTCTCAAAAAATATTTAGTATTTTTCTTTATCTTTTTTTTTTTTAACTAACTTTTCTTTAAATTATTTTATTATTTTCCTACATTGAAAATTGAAACTCTTTGAATGCATTTAATTATAGAGAGTAAATTTGGCTCTCCAAATTTGGAGAACCAAACTCACTCTTTAAATTAAAATGTTAATTTAAAGAGTCTTTTGGAGCATAATTTTAAATGTTGACTTTTTAAAATAGAGAGCATCTCATGTTTAAAGAGTCTCTTGGAGATACTCTAACAAATAGTATTCGATGTTTCCAAACAAATACACGCACTTAGAGATGCCTTATATGTGCAGGTTTGAATTGGATTGATTTAATCAATATTTTGAGGTAATTAACACTCTATTAGATGATGATGAATTCTTAATTAAATTAAAAACAATATTGCCTAGATAAAGGGATATATACTATTATATTCGATATGCACGACAGAAAAAAGATGGAGATGCTCCGATCAAAATGAGATAGCCAACAATTATTTTATTTTTAATTTGAGTCGTGCTATTGGGCCTGGCTTTGAGCCAGGCCCAAAAACAGGGCGCCCATGTGGCGCTCCCCTATTGAGCCCCCCTCCACTGTTGGGCGCCCATGTTCTTGATCCTGGCATTGAGTCGGGCCAAGAAGATTTTCCCTTTCAGTTTTACATGTTTGTCAGAAGTAAGTCTTGAGCTCAGCACAGCTAGATGGTAGAGTTAGACTAGTCTATAATATGATCAGTTAGGGGACGGAAAGTCATGTTTTATCCTTACTTTTCATTTTGCTTGGTAAAGTGAAGTAATAGAAATGATCTCGTAACCGTGGTAAGTAGAATAAAACATGCTCACAACTGATGTGGCAATACCACGTTAGCGGTCAAGCCTACATTTTTTATAATTCAATGTTAACTTGTCAAAAATTATAGGCCCACGTCACCGGTGTACAAGATAATTTCTATCCACCATGAATAGGAGAGCATTTATGTGTAAAGTAATGAATAACCATCGTGCACCTTGACACAACATGATGATCATATGCAATATTTTCGGATGATAGACAATAATCTAGGATGTATTACTATAAATATTTTCCTGTAATATGCCCTTAATTTCTCCTGTATCATAGGGCTTAATTTATCATGTATCATATGGTTTAATTATAGGATTTACACATGCTAAATATATTGTACAAATACTGCCATTACAGAATGAATGAGATAGACCATTTTCCATTATCTTCTGCTGTATCTTTATGGTATCCGAACGAATCTGCTAATAAGCATAAACGTTTTCTAGGCCAAACCTTATTCTTATTCTGCCTTCCAATCAAAATGGCTGAAAATTCCCAAAACTCTACAAACTCAGTAACTTCTATTGTGGGAAATAACATTCCGTCACAAAGTATTGCACTTATTGCCCTCAATGCTGCTTCTCTGATTCCTTTCGAACTCACTAGCGGAGGAAACTATGCCTCCTGGAGATCTCAATTTGCTAACTTACTGTTTGGATGCGACCTGTCTAGATACATTGATGGGTCACATCCCTGTCCAGAAGGAAAAATTGCAAACGCTGGTGAGACTACACCATCACTATCAGTCAATCTTAAACATAAGTTATGGTTGCCGCAAGATCGACTTATTTTGCAAGCTATCCAAGCCACTCTTGCTGGTAATATTGCACCTCTCATTTCCTCCTGTAAAACTTTGGCCGAAGCATGGTCTGATGGTCTAATTTAGAAATTACATTTGCCAATCGTTCTCATACTCGGATGTTAAATTTACTTTTTACACTCATGAAAATGTCAAAGGAGGGGATCACGCTGTCCGAATATATGCAGAATATTAAAAGAATTGTTGATGATTTGACTGTAATTGGTCTTCCTTTGAGTGATGTTGAAATTGTTGCCCGCACTCTAAATGGTCTTGGAAATGATTACAGAATTAAGCACAACCAATTGTACATGAGAAACCTCCATGACTTTTGAAGAACTTCATGATAAACTCTTCGGTCATGAAACCTTTTTGAACAAAGAAGAAGTAAGAAAAGTGGAATCATCGATCACTGCTCAATTCAACCAAAGGTCAAATAATTACAAAGGCAGAGGTGGTACTGGAAGACAGATAAACAGCAATTATAGTAACAAATTCCAAATGACCAATTAAATAATAGCATGTTCAATGGTAACAACTCATCAAACAATGGTAGAAAATTCAATCCAAATCACTCTGTCAACACGCAGGGACAATGGAAGGCGAATCTTAACTATGGGCAAACCAAACCAGTTCGCCAATTATGTGGCAAAGTAGGACATACAGCCAAGGTGTGTCCTCTCCTCCCAGATCAAGTTACAATTCTGGTTGACCTCAAGCAAATTATATATCATCTAATCAGACCCTATAGCATGGAAATTGGGTTGTAGATTCTGGGGCATCTCATCATATTACGTTAAACTCGCAGAACCTATATGTCTATTCAGAATATAGAGGCAATGAAGATGTTATGGTCGGCGATGGTAACGGTATTCCTATCTCCCATATTGGTACATCTAAGCTTAATGTCTCCAATATCTATTTTAAACTTGATACTGTTTTGTGTGCAAACCACATAAAAAAGTATCTATAATCCGTCTCACAATTTTGCAAGCAAAATAATACCTCCATTGAATTTTTTCCCTATTATTTTCTTGTGAAGGATTTGGGCACGGGGGCATCCTTGGTCTGAGGCCAGAATAAGGGCAACATTTATGAGTTGCCATCTTCATTATCTTCACAACAGGCATTATGATTACGTCCAAAGAATAACGCGGTAGTTGTAGCACAGTTTTGGGGTGTCGATTCCACATGGAGATAGGTGGATAGAATGCTTAAAGGATCAAAAAAGATATTTTCTCGTTTGTGAAGTGGAATTTGTTGTTTGAATAAAATTAATAATTCAATGTTTGAAAAAATGAAATAAAAATCAACGTTTTGAAATAGTGAAGCATCGGAATTCCCTCAATTGGATTGGATCAATC
>CAIGRT010117294.1:0-17525 GCA_903798405.1 Fraxinus platypoda | reverse complement strand
TGATAAGAGAAAATGCAAATTTAAGTTCTAATTACTTGAAAATTTGATTGGAAAGTGAAAATCTGTAATAAATTGGATAATTTGTAGAGAAGTTATATAAAAATTTTAAAAAATTAGAAGTGTTAAGATTTTGTCAAAAGGCGTGAGGAAAATAGTAAAAATGAGTAAGAGAAAAGAGAAAAATTCAAATTTATTGTGATTTTGCCCTTATTTGGTGGAGATTAAAATCAATTTTTTAGTAAATTTTGATAAAAGTTAAACAGTTATAGATTTCATGAAATATGTTATTAAAATTAATTTTTAACTTTGATTTAGTTTAAAATTTAGATTTTAATCAATACCAAACATGAATTTATCAAAAAAAAAAAAATTTATCAACCTCCCCTAGTCCGCCCCTGAATATGGAGGACGAAGGAGAACTATCCCGGGCCACAATGGTGGAGGCAAAGGCCACCCCCATGCACCTGTTCCTGCTTTCTTTGGCTTCTCACATCTTTTCACATTGATTTGGTTATGCGACTTTAATTATTAGTAGATGTCACTTTTATGATGTATTGTAATTCTCTAAAGATGTATTACATCTATATATAGAGATTAAAATTTTCATTTGGATATAAATGAAAATCTTGCTTTCTTCATCTTCAATTTTCTGTTCTTATTATTCTTAAGTTCTTGTTTCCTGTGAAACCATCCTTCGTGCATGTTAAACTACAGAATCGAATATCAAAGACTTTCATATACATTCTTTTTATCTAAGGTATTCGGTTTGTCATTAGTGCATAATGTCAACAAAAATCTATTTTAATTCCATTGCATCTTGTAGACTTATTTGGATCCCTATGCACTCATTTGTAAGGGGTAAATAAAGTCTCAAGGAAAGTGCAATTCCATGCCTTTGAATCTACTGCAGAGTTGTTCAAACATCCATTGTAAAGGAATCCCTTTTCTAACAATCTTAGACTTTATTTCAAGAAGATTTGCAATGGCTCCTCCTAAATTCCTCTTTAGTCCATCGATTTCAATTCACTGCAATAGTGAAGCTACTTTGTCTAGAGCTTATAGTCAAATATGCTATGGTAAGTCTAGAGATACCGGATTAGGACCTAGTTCGCCAAGAGGACTTATTTTGGATCATATAGTTACCAAAGCCTATGTCAAGTCAAGCCTAAACTTTGTGGTCCTTTACAAAATGCCTTGCAAGGGACTTAGTTTAAAAAACTTCGAAGGGAATGTGATTGTTTCTGTTAAGGAATTAACAGAAGCTGGCAGCTTAATACAGTAAGTGAAGATCCGGTGAGCGAGTGCAAATCCGGTGAGTGTATCAGCTGTCTCTTTCCTTGTTGTCCTGAAGCTATTTACCAGCACTCATTCTATTGTAAATGATTCCAAACATGATCCACCAATTCAGGAACTAACCAATAGCAGCATATTCTAGATCATTCTTTCAATATTCTTTTGTATTATATATTTTCAAAGCTATGGCAATGTAATATACGGTTGATCACAATTCTATTTCTCCCTTTAAACTTCAACTTAGTATCAGAGCATCATGGCCAACACCAGTAATACTCCACAAAATGCTGATCCCATTTCTGCACCTGCATCAATCTCCAGTAGTACTCCTACTCCCCTACTTGGCAGCAGCAGCTTCTCGCCATTTGGTGTTAATCTCACCCAAGTTTCAGTGAAGCTGGACAGAAACAACTTCCTACTATGGAAGAATATGATACTACCAATCATTCGTGGACACAATCTTGAAGGCTATATTCTAGGGACAAATGTGTCTCCCCAAGAATTTATAGCTAACTAAGTTACTAGTGAAGCAGGAACCAGCATTGAGATGATCAAAAATCCTGAACATAGTCAATGGATGTCAACGGATCAGCTACTTATGGGATGGCTCTATTCATTTATGACTCCAGACATTGCAATGAGAGTTATGGGTACAACAAACTCAAAGAAGCTATGGATAGCAATTGAGGAAAGTTATGGAGTGCAAAACAGGTCCAGAATTACTTTCTTTACAGGTGAACTGCAGAAATCAAGGAAGGGAATAATGAACATTGATCAATACTTCAACAAGGTGAAGCAACTTGCTGACAACCATGAGATTGCTGGGAAAACTGTGTCTCGCACAGACTTGGTTACTCAAGTTTTAGCTGGTCTGGATGAGGATTATAATCCCATTGTTGTCCAAATCAACAGCAAAGACCATATATCTTGGGGTGAACTTCAGTCAACACTCATGACTTATGAAAGTAGATTGGAACATCTCAATTCCCTAAGAAATGACATAGCTGAAATCAGTACTAACTAGACCTCAACCAATTTCTCTCAAAGATCTGGTCACCATGGTTTTAGAACCTACAAGCAAGGTTTTGGTGGTAGATTCACCAATTTTAACAACTACACAAGTGGAAGATGAGGTAATTTCCATGGCAGTAGTGACATACCAACCTGTCAAGTATGTGGGAAAATTGGTCACGAGGCCAACATATGTAATTTCAGATTTGATGACAGATACTCTGGAACCTCACCAAACCAAATGAGCAACTATAACCCTTCACCTGCAACTCTTATTGCATCACCCAGCATAATAACTGATCCAGCATGGTACGCAGACACTGGGGCCAGTAATCACATCACCTCAGACAAAGGAAACATCACCTCAGTCAATAAATTTACCGGTAAAGAGAAATTCATGGTAGGAAATGGAAGTAAGTTACATATCTCTCACTTTGGCACCACACACATACCAGCGTTGAATGATAAAACTCTGGTATTGAATAAACTTCTCCATGTTCCTGAGATTAAGAAAAATCTTATCGGTGTTTCTCAATTAACTTTAGACAATGATATTTACATGGAATTTCATTTTTATTGCTGTTTTGTCAAGGACAAGTCAACGAAGGAAGTGATAATGCAAGGGAAGCTTAAGGATAGGTTGTACCAGCTAGATTTTTCTCACCAAACTACCAAGTGTCTGTCTCAAGAGTCAAACATCACAACTAAATCATTCTACAGTCTGTCCTCTATTACTCCCAGTCATGAGTCTTTAATTTCCACTACTGATGTATGGCACAAAAGACTTTGTCATCCTTCTAGCCAAGTGATGACTCAAATTCTCAAATCCTGTAATCTGAAAATTAAAGGAAATGATATCAAAATGTTTTGCAATGCTTGTCAACTTGGTAAAGCCCACTTGCTGCCCTTTCCTTTAACTTCATCACATGTCAAAGCCCCATTAGAATTAGTTTTTACAGATGTATGGGGACAAACTCTTATCATATCCACCTCAGGATTCAAATACTACATATCCTTCTTAGATGACTTCAGCAGATTTACTTGGATCTATCCTCTGAAACAAAAATCTAAGGCCTTAAATGTGTTTATTCAGTTCAAAAAACTTGTTGAAAATAAACTGTCCAGCAAGATAAAAAACTTATAAGCTAATTGGGGAGGTGAATATAGAGCCTTCTCAAAATTTCTAGCACAGACATCAATGTCATTATACTTCAACTCAAAATGGTAGGATAGAAAGAAAACACAGACATGTGACTGAAACTGGCCTAACACTCCTAGCCCAAGCCAAACTGCCTTTGAAGTATTGGTGGGAAGCCTTTCAAATTGCTACCTACCTCATAAATGGGTTGCCAACACCTACTCTTAAAATGCACTCTCCTTATCAAACTTTGTACAAAAAGGAACCCAACTACCAGCTCTTAAAAGTGTTTGGATGTGCCTGTTATCCCTGTTTAAGGCCCTACCAAAAATATAAATTTAACTTTCACTCAACAAAGTGTACATTCATTGGTTACAGTGAGTCCCATAAAGGCTACATGTGTCTAAGCTCAACTGGAAAGTTGTATATCTAAAGACATCTGTATTCAATGAATTAGAGTTTCCATTCGAGTCCTCAACCTCTACCAAAAAACAATCAAAACCAACAATGTCTGAAACCACAGTGTCATACTTTCATATTCCCTCTGAACTTAACAAAACACTATCTATCTCAAGTCCTGCTGATACTACTCATTCTGAAGCTGCTCATGCTGAACATTACTCATCTTCTGACTTAAATGACAATCAGTATGATAATGTGCTTCATGGAGATGACCTTAGTGAATCTGAAGGAAATGCTGAAACAAAACCTGCAGTGCCTGAACCTGATATGTTACAAAATAGTGAAATTCATCAATAATCATATGATAATGAAATTGAAGAATGACCTCAACAGAGAGCAGGAAATCCAGTTGAGCATCCCATGATCACTAGAGGTAAAGCTGGAATGTTCAAACTAAAGGTTTATCTGGAAAATTCAACTAGAAACATCTTAGAACCTAAAAATGTAACTGAGGCTATGATGAATGATGATTGGAAGAAAGCTATGGAGAAAGAATTCAATCCCTTGACAAAGACCAAAACCTAGGAATTGGTACCTCCTTCACCAACATACAACATTGTAGGAAATAAATAGATATTCAAACTCAAACAAAACACAGATGGTTCGGTGCAGAGATTCAAAGCCAAACTGGTAGCCAAAGGTTTTCATCAAACACATGGCATTGACTTCTATGAAACATTTAGCCCTGTCATCAAGCCTTCAACCCTCGGAATAATACTCACCCTAGCAGTTGTAAAAGAATGGACAATCAGACAGGTGGACATCAACAATGTCTTCTTGAATAGAGAGTTGGAAGAGACAGTATTTATGAATCAGCCTGAGGGATTTGTGCATGGTTCAAAGCCTGACTATGTCTGCAAACTAAACAAGGCACTCTATGGATTGAAACAGGCTCCTAGAGCCTGGTATGACAAACTGAAGATAACATTTTTTAGCTGGAAGTTCAAGCAATCTGTGACTGATACTTCACTCTTTTACCTTAAGAATGAAATGAAGATAATTTTTGCACTTATCTATGTAGATGATATTGTAATCACAGGCAATGATAGGGATTTATTGCAGGAGTTCATAGACAACTTAAACAAATAATTCGCATTGAAGGACATGGGAAGACTACATCACTCAGGACTTCACCTCACAAAAACAAAATACATTGCAGGTCTGTTTAAGAAGTTCGAGTGGCAGAACTTAAAACCATGTCCTACACCTGTTCCTGCTTGTAAATCATTGTCCAAAACTGATGGAGAAGTGCTGCAGGATCCCTCAACTTACAAAAGTGCAGTAGGAGGTCTGCAATACCTACAACACACCAGACTAGATATTACTTTTGCTGTTAATCAATTAAGCCAATTTTTGCAAACACCTATATCCTCACACTGGCAGGCAGTGAAGAGAGTATTGAGATATCTCAGAGGAATAATAAACCATAGATTATGGATCCAAAGAAGTGAAAGACTAACCTTGAATAGCTATTCAGATGTAGATTGGGCTTCCTGTCCAGATAATAGAAGATCAACAACCGACTATTGTGTTTACCTAGGAGAAAACTTGATAGCCTGATCTTCAAAGAAGCAAAGTGTTGTGGCACGATCAAGTACTGAATCAGAATATAGGGCCCTTGCATCAACTGCATCAGAAATCACTTGGATTCAATCATTTTTTCAAGAATTGGAACTTCCACTGACTGCAACTCCAATCATTTGGTGTGACAACATAAGTGCAAGTGCCTTGGCTGCCAACCCCGTGTATCATGCTAGAACAAAATATATAGAATTGGACGTACATTTCATCAGAGATAAAAGAGCTAGCAAAAGAATTGGAAGTAAAATNAAGTGCAAGTGCCTTGGCTGCCAACCCCGTGTATCATGCTAGAACAAAATATATAGAATTGGACGTACATTTCATCAGAGATAAAAGAGCTAGCAAAAGAATTGGAAGTAAAATACATGCCTTCCTCAGACCAAATTGCAGATTTGCTAACCAAGGGACTGAACCACTCAAGATATCTCTTCTTGAAAGACAAGCTTGGAGTTACTCTGGTACCTTCCAGCTTGAGGGAGGGTGTTAAGGAATTAACAGAAGCTCGCAGCTCAATACGGTAAATGAAGATCCGGTGAGAGAGTGAAAATCCGGTGAGTGAATCAGTAGTCTCTTTCCTTGCTATCCTGAAACCGTTCGCCAGCACTCATTCTGTTGTAAATGATTCCAGACATGATCCACCAATTCAAGAACTAACCAACAGCAGCATATTCTAGATCATTCTTTCAACATTCTTTTGTATTATATATTTGCAAAGCTATGGCAATGTAATATACGGTTGATCACAATTCTATTTCTCCCTTTAAACTTCAACTGTTGCCAACTAATAGTCACCAATGATGGAAACGACCTAACACTTGAAACATCAATTATTAGCTTCAATAAGAAAAGTACATCATAGGAGTGACTGCAAACACATATTTTAATATGAAGATAGTATTCTTGATAAGTGTAGATATGGATATCGAGAATGAAGTTGTCTCCAAAATAGTTTGACAAGCTATTTAAGATGACATGAATTAAACCAAGATACATGTAAGTCAGCTTTAAGAATACTAAAAGATGTTCAAGTTTGTGCATGGAGTACTTTCGATTAGCCATATAGGGTTGCTGGTTTAAGTCTAGCTACCACGCCACCTTGGTTAGCATTTGAGGAATTTTTACTAAGTGGAGGTTCAACTCGAAAAGATACATTCATTTATTCACAATCTTGGTGCGTATATATGGGAAATTTTTGTATAGTGACATTTTTTTCTAAAAATGGTGGATGATTGTTGGAAGATTTTCCAACAAAGTTAGTTTTTGACATTGAAGGATGTCTATAAGAGTTAGGAAGCATCAGAGTATCATCTGAGGAAGGTTTGGAATGATGGATGACTGAGTAGAACGAGCCGAGACCACCATGGTGGAGGCAGCAGCAGCCTAAAGCTTGTAGGCGATCAGGTCATGACATGTAGGTATTCCTACATACCCGAAAGCTGCCACCCACATGCTTAGGGTGGCCGTCCACGGCCCCAAGACTGCTGCCTACATGCAATGGAACTGCCCTTCGAGTGCATGCAAGAACATATGCTAATGCACCTGTTCATGTTTTCTTCGATTTTTTTACCTCTTCACATAGGTTATGTTATTGAACTATATTTATGAATAGATGCGACTCTTGTGATATATTCCAACTCTCTTGAGAAAGTGTGTTAACATCTATACATAGAGATATATATTTCATTTGGATTTACATGAAAATCTTGCTTTCTTCCTCTTATGTTTTCTTCTCTTATTATTCTTGAGTTCTTATTTTCTATAAAACCATTATTATTGTCTGATATACAGCATAATTGGACATCAAAGACTCTCATTTACATTCTTTTAATCTATGGTGTTCGGTTTGTTGTCGTTAGTGCATAAATGCCAACAAACATCTACTTTGATTCTACTGTATCTTAAAGGTTTGTATGAATCACACGCGCGCTCATTTGTAAGGGACAAATAAAGTCTTAAGGAAAGCACTATCCAGTGCCTTAGAATCTACTGTGGAGGTGTTGTTTCACGCAATTGTAAAGGAATCCCTTCTCCAGCATTATGAATTAGAGTGATGTACTAAATTTAAAGAAATCATTGTCTTCTATCTAAGAGTCTAAGCATATTTAGATGATGTGCTTCAACTCTCAAATCTTAAGTTCAACTCTTCTTGTAACCCATTTACGAAAATTGTGCGCTCATCAGGCTTTCGATGATAAAAGAATCTGCTTGCACAAAGGGACGTGTTCGAGACAAATTTAAACGAATAAATGTTGGGTGAATAACTTTTTAGTCCCGAGCTTTCAAGTTTTTTGCTTTGCCGAAGGAGAAAATTAAAACCATTTCACTCAGGCAGCAAAATAAAGAAATTAGCAGGACTAACATCGCCAAATCTAAACTTCAAAGTTATTTCTTGGTATGGAAAAACCATAAGTAACTTCGATGTCGAAATATTCGAAATTTAAATATAACAAAGTCCATCAGAACTGGATAAAATTAAAATGTTTTGGCTAAATGATAGATTGAAACCAAAATAATACAGGGGAATGCTTCAATCAAATGATTTGTCTCCTTTTATCTCCTGCTGGTTTTTATCTCTTTCCTTGCCCTTTTCCCATGTGTTTCTAAATCAAGAAAATAAATACTGAAAAGCCAAAACTATTTTACTCATTTCATAAACTCAATGTGAGCTCCAACTCACTCAATCATTTAATCTGAAAACTTCAACCATTTGAGAATTATTGTTCATAATGTTATTCAGTATCACATACCAAAGGTGCGATTAGAAAACTATTAAACATGAATTTGAACAAAGTAGTTGATTGAGTTTTGAGGAGTTAAAGATCCTGAAAAATTATAAACTTTTTACTCAATTAAATGCACAAATGTGTAGTCAATCAATTTATCTAATTTGTGAACTTTGATCTTATTAATTCGTTGACCTTTTGCTTCAAAATACTCTTCCTCTGTAGTTACATCTTATTCCTATATAAATAGCCCCAAGCGTGCATCAGATAGTCAGCCTATGTTTTAAGCTATTTTTCTGCTAAGAATGGATTATCCTACGCCAGCAAAAATATTATTCTTTTTCTGATTTTCTGATTTGCAGAAGGAAATTTCCGAAAGTACTTTCCCATAAAAGAGGGTATAATCTTACTAATAAAAATCTAAATCTTAACATGTCAAATTTCATCATAAAAGTCAGCAAAAGATTAAGTAAACAATTTAATTGATTAGATTATATGGTCCATGTTGTTCAAGTAATCAGAATCAATCAATTTATTTCATTTTACACCAACCCAAGGTACAGCAATGGAGGTCTATATATAGACCCAGTGAAAGAGGGAAAAATCAAACGAACTTAAAACGAACTAAAACAAACTAAAACCACTTATTATCAAGAAGGACCTAAAGTATGTAAAGAAGGACAATTAAGTCCTTGGAATAATATTCACATCCCCCCCTCAAGTTGGAAATTGATGAAAGTCCATCAAACCCAACTTGGACAATAAAACACTGAACTGAGGAGATGGAAGAGACTTAGTAAAAATGTCCGCAGCTTGATCCTTGGAAGAAATATGTTGAGGAAGAATAAGACCAGCTTTGAACTGATTTCGAACCACATGACAATCGATTTCCAAATGCTTCGTCCGTTCATGGAAAACCGGATTAGCACTAATATGGATAGCAGCCTGATTATCACACCATAAAGGCACTGGGAGACTCGGAGCAATACAGAAATCCTGTAGAAGATAAGTAATCCACTGAATCTCGCACACAGTGGCAGCCATACTGCGATACTCAGCCTCAGCAGAACTCCTGGAAACAGTTTGCTGCTTCTTCGACTTCCAGGAAATGAGGGATCCTCCCAGAAAAATGCAATAACCAGTTAAAGATTTCCTAGAATCAGAACAAGAGGCCCAATCCGCATCACAATAGGCAGCCATCTTGAAGTTGCTGGAAGAAGGAAAAAAAAGACCTTTGGACAAAGTACCTTTGAGGTATTTCAGCAAGTGTAAAGCAGCTTCCCAGTGCGTGATGGTAGGTGAGTTAACAAATTGGCTGAGTTGCTGAACAGCATAAGATAAATCCGGTCTGGTGAGATTAAGATAGAGTAGTCGACCCACAAGCCTCCTGTACCGATCAGGCTGGGAATACAAAACACCCTCAGTTGTGAATTTAAGACCTTTCTGCAGGGGAATATCCACAGGTTTGGAACCAATCAAACCAGCATCAGAAATAATGTCAATAGCGTACTTCCGTTGGTTGAGATACAGACCCTCTGGACAGCGTGCTATTTCTATCCCCAAGAAGTATTTAGCAAGTCCCAAATCTTTTATAGTGAAAGTAGTGTCCAGAAATTTCTTTACCTTCTGTAACTCAACATCATCTGTGCCAGTGATGAGCACATCATCTACATAAACAAGAAGAAACGTGGTGTGTCCACCTGAACGGAGAATAAACAAACAATTATCATGTGCTGATTGGGTGAAGCCAAAAAATTGCAAATGTTTGCAAAATTCGGAATTCCACTGCCTACTAGCCT
This sequence comes from Fraxinus platypoda, assembly GCA_903798405.1. NCBI lineage: Eukaryota > Viridiplantae > Streptophyta > Magnoliopsida > Lamiales > Oleaceae > Fraxinus > Fraxinus platypoda. The sequence continues at coordinate 7,518 of CAIGRT010117294.1, read as the reverse complement.
GCTTTAAGCCATAAAGGGACCTCTTAAGCCTACACACGTCTCCTTCTTTAAGTGGCTTGTATCCTTCTGGAGGCCACAAATAAATTTCCTCATCAACAAAGCCATGCAAAAACGCATTGTTAATGTCTAACTGGTAGATAGGCCACTGTTGTGCAGATGAAATTGCAAAAAAAATTCTGATGGTCACAGATTTTGCCACAGGTGAGAAACTATCAACATAATCAATTCCAGCCACCTGTTTGTATCCTTTTGCCACTAGCCTGGCTTTACATCTGTCTAGACTCCCATCTGGCTTCAATTTAGCTTTATAAACCCATTTGGTACCAATAGGATTCTTCCCTTGAGGCAAAGGAACAACTTCCCAAGTCTGGTTTTTTTCCAAAGCCGCAAGTTCATTTTCCATCGCCTGAATCCACTCTGCCTTTGTGCTAGCCTCCTTATAGGATTTTGGTTCTTGGATTGTAGAAACATTTGCCAGAAAATGACAGTAGCTAGGTTCAAAGTTAGGGGATTTATGAAAAGGAAATGTATTAGGTGTATGTGAAGAGGATTTTAAGGTGTTGGGAAAATGATCAGATATGGAAGTAGAGGTGGTAAGGTTACTCACAAAGTCCTGCAACCAGGTAAGAGCAATTTTTTTTCTGGTACTTTTTCTAGTTTGAGGGAGAATCTGATTGTGAACCAATTGATTTGAAGTGGAATTCATGGGATCATCATGGTGATTGACCTGTTCTTGACTGAGATTATTAGTAGCCATAGGGTGGTGAAAATCAGGGGATTCACCAGAAGGGGTTTGAACTTCAATGTGACTGTCAAAATGAGTAGGAATTGATGGATCATCTGCAGGGGATATATCAGACACTGGGAGAGGTACAGGAGGACTAGAACTATGAACCTCTTTATAGGGAAAAATATGTTCATGAAAAATGACATCTCGAGACATAAAAACCTGTTTATTGATTAGATCAAAAAGTTTAAACCCCTTTTGGCCTGAGCTGTAACCAAGCATAATACATTTAAAACTCCTTGGGGCAAACTTTTCTTTGAATGGTTTTGTGTTAGTAGCATAACATAAACTACCAAATACCTTCAGATCATGATAAGTGGGCAGTTTTCTGTGTAAAATTTCATAGGGTGTCTTCCAGTTCAGCAAGGCAGTGGGCAATTTATTGATAATGTGTGTTGCCATTAAAATTGAGTCTCCCCAAAAAATTTTTGGTAAGTTGGATTGAAACATAAGTGCCCTAGCTACTTGCAAGAGGTGTTTATGTTTCCTTTCAACAACCCCGTTTTGTTGAGGCGTGTAAGGACAACTTTTTTGATGAAAAATACCATTTTCAGCCAAAAAATTTTGTAACTCAAAATTAGTAAACTCAGTTCCATTATCGGTTCTCAAACACTTTATGTTCCTTTCAAACTGAGTCTTGATAATTTTGTGCAAGGTTTGTAAAGTGCTGAGAACCTGAGGTTTGTGTTTGATCAAAAAAGTCCAAGTGCATCTACTAAAATCATCAACCACAGTCAAAAAATAGTGTGCCCCATAGATAGTCTTATGTTTATACGGTCCCCACAAGTCCACATGCAAAATTTCAAATAAATCTGATGTTTTAATTTCACAACTAGGGAAAGACAACCTGTGTTGTTTGGAGAAAGAACAGACATCACAAGGTGTAAGGACTTTTTTGTCGAGAGTATTAATCATTTTTAAATGCTGCATAACATTGCCAGAAACATGACCAAGCCTCCTATGCCAAAGAATAACTGAATCATCTGTGATTTCATTAATGGCAACAAGTGAGGAATTATTGGAAAGGTAAACATTACAATCAGCAGAAATGAAAGACTCTATGGTAGAATTATAGAATGAGGACTGATCAAGAATATATAGGTTCTTTATCAACCTCCCTACAGCTAGTATCTTCTCAGTCAAAAGGTCCTGCAAAAGGCAATGATCCTTCATGAAAATAAATTTCAGGTTTAAGGCTTTGGTTAATCTACTTACTGATAAGAGATTAAATTTGAAAGTGGGAACATGAAGTGTATCTGTGAGGGTGAGTTTTTCATGTAAATGAACATCACCAAAATGCTTAAAAAAATTCATGGTGCCATCAGGCAAGAAAACAGGAATGATTTTACTTGTAGGTATAGGTTTGTTAAGTGATGAAATGTCATTACACATGTGGTTAGAGGCTCCAGTGTCTACAATCCACGAATTGGATCCTATTTGGCTGGAAGCACTTAGAGCAGAGGTAAAATCAAGTTTAAGAGTGGAACCTGCAAAATCATCTATATGTGCGAAATTCACGTTACTTCCAGAGCCAGCTCCTTTTTCATTCACCATTTTTCGAAGTTCCTGTTTGATGATATCTGAAATATTTAAGTTCTTGTATTGACCTTCAATACCTCCAGCATTCACTTCATTTCCAATTTCCAGTGGTGAATCTGCCATGTATGCAGAGTATTTTCCTCCAGCCTTTTTCTTCTGTTCACTAAGTTGTTTGAACCAATCTGGGTATCCAATCAATTTAAAACAAAAATCTCTACTATGTCCTGAAGTGTTGCAATGTGTGCAAACCTGATTCCTCTTTTCCTCCTTGCTCATATCAAACCTCCTGCCAAAACCTCTACCTCCTCCAACCTTCCTATATCCTTGAGTCTTAACATTCATAGCACTTGCTTCATTAGTTTCTCCATAGGATATCTGAATCTCTTTCTGTTTTTCCACTCTCTGAATCATGGAATATGCTTTGTTAACTGGTGGCAGAGGATCCATAACCAGGATCTGACTTCGTGTGTGTTCAAACTCATCATTTAATCCCATGAGAAATTGCATAAGTCGATTGAAGGAAGTTATTTCGGATACTGATTTTGCTGAATCACAAGTACACTCAGGTATAGGCATAAGGAAGGTCAATTCATCCCACAGTCGCTTCAATTTTGTATAATATTCTGAAACGGACAGATTACCTTGTGAGATGGAACTGATTTCTCGCTGGATCTGATAAAGCATAGGGCCATTACAAGTTCCAAACCTCTCTTCAATCTCCATCCATAACTCTCTAGCAGTGCTTGTGTATAGAAATGCTTCGACAATTTCCTTGGAAATAGAATTCAATAACCACGAAGTAATCATGTAGTTAACTCTCAGCCATTTTTCATAATTTGGGGAATTTTTCTCAGGTGTTTCAACACTCCCATCAATAAGCCCTAATTTCATCTTTGCTCCTAGGGCGATTTTAACAGATCTGCTCCATGCTAGAAAATTCTTACCAGTCAAAGGTGCCGTAACCAACGTCATTCCTGGGTGATCTGAACTATGAAGGAACAGTGGATCTGAAGTATTTAGTTCATTCTGCCTTCCAATTCCTTGAATCGTCTGGTTGTTCCTTAGCTCAGTGGGGAACAAATCCACATTCTGATTTCCCGCCATCGTAGCTCTGTATTGAGCTTATCTTCCTTCTTTCTTCAATGAATAAGTAACTTTAGTTCTGGAATTCCAGAATCCATGGCTCTGATACCATGTTCAAGTAATCAGAATCAATCAATTTATTTCATTTTACACAAACCCAAGGTACAGCAATGGAGGTCTATATATAGACCCAGTGAAAGAGGGAAAAATCAAACAAACTTAAAACGAACTAAAACAAACTAAAACCACTTATTATCAAGAAGGACCTAAAGTATGTAAAGAAGGACAATTAAGTCCTTGGAATAATATTCACAAGTAAGATCGAAGGCTGTCTACTCAGGGCATTAATATGAGTTGCTAGTGAGTTCTTGAGGTGAAAAATATTTTGGGTTACACAACTAGGGCAGTACATAAGAATTTCAACAATCAATTGCACATGGACAGGGCCCGTAGGCAAATAGGGGGCTCTTTGGAAAGTTGCTGTAATCTTTTGTCATGTACTTAATTTTCCGTAATTTTTTGACTTGTAACTTTTTATAGTGAAGTTTAGAAAACCCTAATATAATAAGTTACAGTGATTGGATAATATTGATAATGAGAAAAAGAAGGATCAAATATTTATATATGAGCGAGTTACGGATCTTCACATATGATGCACGAGGTGGTGGAATCGACGGTGATTCATTGGAGTCTGCTATGTGCGTCGATGATTCCCGAAGTCCATAATGGGGTTGGGTTTGTTGCTATGTTTTACGTATGTGTTTGTATTGTGAGTATTGGGTACTATGGTGTATGTTTTTGCACCAGGTCATAGGATTTTTAAGGTTCTAATTGGAATGTCACAATATTACTCTGTATTTGACATACATTTGACTAACTCTTAGATTCCTAGTAAATGTCACCCTCTTATTATAAGTACCTTTCGGGGCAAATATAGGCAATAATAATTGATCAACCTTATTATTGCATTAGCTTATTAGTTATTGGTAGTTCAAGTAGGTGCACTGTCTTGTCCTATGATAATGATACATTGACAACAAACACAAATGTTGTCGTTTGGAAATGTCACGACTAGATAACACAAGATATTGTCAAATACCCTTTTTATGGGGAAACGCGAACTCACATGAATTGTGAAAAATTATATCTTACGAAGGGCAATAGATAAATTATGTCGTCATTAATTAAACTTAAACTAAACCAAAGCGACGTTGTAACATGCTTGGAAACTTGTCTCTGATCAAGTTGTTAAATTCTTTTCATGTTTAAGTTGTATTTGGATTTGTGGTTCCACAAAGATACAATCTCTGAATAAAATTTTTCTTTACTTTCCCATGTCTAATAAAGCTCTTTAATAGCTTCTATTATTATTTTTGATATAGTACAAGCCCATCCAAAAAGAAACAACATAGTGACTTAGATGGCTATGGAAACAAACATAAGTTCCCCAAAAAATAAATAGATAATAAGAAGAAAAGCAGGAAAAAAAATTAAAAAAATCGAAGAGATTTCCTCTTCGCTTATCTAACATCCCAAACACACAACACCGTTGACCCAATGCTATGGCTGGGTCTATGACTAGACCGGGTATAAGGGTGGGAGAAAATAATTGGGTTTACAAAAATGAGAGTTTGACCGTCTACTCAGCTTCTGTTTGACAACCATTGTTTTAAAAATCTTTATTCTACATATTTATTTTCGACCACACATTAATACAATAAAATATTCTGCATGTAAACTCAAAATTTTTCCGAACTCACATTCTTCAAAAATTCACCTTCCAAAATTTTGTTTTTGCCAAATGATGACCATCAAAGAGAGGCTCAATTGAGATGGGATAGCATTCTTGGAAGTTGTGTATAAGGCAGAGTACCAAACAGACAACACAACTTCCTTCATAAGTTAAAGCTCCAAAACACTCCCAATGATATCCCATAATATCGTATAATTTTTAGATAAAAATTCAATGATTTTGTTCGTTTATGGTGCGGTAAACCTTAAGCCATGCCAACTATAGGTGGGTGGTTAGAATGAAATTGACTAGTTTAGCACAAGAAACCCAAAATAAAATTCCATAAGGATTTTCACAACAATTTCAATTGAATTTTGTATCATAAAATGCCCCTTTAACATCCCATATTACTGAGCAGGTATGGGAATAAATGGAAAAGAACAGACTCCAAAAAAGTATGGATACAGCTGCAAACTTTCAGTATAATGTATTTTATATAGATTTAGGGTAAATAGAACCAAATATTTTCCACAGCAAGCAAGATCATAGATCAAAAGTACGATTCAGCAACATCCACGGAAGTTAAAGCTTAAATACGAAAACAAAATAACCGGCAGAAAAGATGAAGATGCCATGAAAAAAATTAAATAATAGTAAGTGTAATTACAAGAAATTTAACTATACAAATATTGTAGATAAGGAAGCGAGAAAATGATAATCTTATCCTCTGAAATGGTTCTTAGGTCTACAGTTGTTCTTCTTGCTCCACTTGGAATCAATACAGGCTTCAAAACCCTTTCAAAGCTACTCTCGTAATCACTTGTTATGCATGGAATCGGTCATCTTTTCCTATGCTCGGATTAACTTCATCGCTACGCTTGTAATGGCTTCCACAGTTACCATCAGAACCACAATCATCATTCTGCAAAGATGGCAATTTGCCGAAAGTGATTGCATCACTAAAATCAGGCCCTTTCTCTAGAAGAACTACACTCTTCAAGAAACTGTCAACATGAACAGAACATAGATATTCCTCGGATCTACAGCTAGGGACATCAAGATAATTAACTTGTGCACCAGAATCACAAGAAACCAAACAGCCATCCTTTGTAACCATTAACACTTCACCATCTTTTCTAACCCATAACGGCTTCATAAATCCTCTGCCAAAATCGTGTAAGTTAACATTAAATGGTTTAGTCCAAGACTCCATGTCCCCATATTCCTTCATCACCCATACACAATATTCGACCCTGGATTCATCACACATAACAAGAGCAAGTGATTCCCTATAGATCATCAATTCCTTAAATTTTTGAGAATCATCTTTTGCCAGACAAGCCGGTAATATCATCTCACCGAATACCTCATCACGCATATCAAATGACAAAATCAAATCATTGCCATCCAAGAATCGAGCAATCCAATGAGTCACCCCATTTATATAAGCCTGGCGCGACCTATTATGTATAATGTACTTAAGGGCCAAATGACTAATGTCTTCCCACACCCCCATGGCCATGCTCAACCTACAAAGCTCAATCTGGGGCAGGCGCCCATTAAAATCAGTATATGTAATCCTCACCACCTTATAGTCCTTCGAAATGGGGTCGAATCCGAATCCAAAAGATTGCATAAAACTTCCATATGAATTATATACCATATTTGGTTTCGGAAGAAGAACCGACTTTTTAACACAAGGGTTCCAAATAATTATAGTGTTCATATAAAATACTCGATCATCAGAAAGACATAACAACCCGTTGCAGCTACCAATGATTGTGAAAAATGGGTTTATACTTCTAAAGGGGAAATCAAGTGTAAAATGTCGATCAAACAATAGATTATCACAATACAAATCATAGCGCTCAGTTTTTTTAATGCAACGCCTAAGTAAAAGCAGAGGGGAGCCTTCATTGCTAGCAATGGAGAAATTGAGATGAGTAGCAATAAATTCTGGGCTGGTGATTAGAGTGTACCATGATCTTGAAACGCACATGCAGCAGATAAGGGGCTTGATGGGCAATCTTTTGAGGATGTTGATGATGATTCCTTCAGGCAAAAAATCCGACATTTTTAGATTTCTCGAGCTTGTGATTCACAGATTTTAATGGGTTTTTGGGGAAGAAAAAGACCCAGAATTCAATTAATTGCTTCTCTATAAAACTAAAATCATGAGAAATGTTGCCTATAAAATGGGCTATATAGTGAGGATGAGCCCATGAGCGTAACTTTCCACAGTTAAGACAGGTATTCATTTTAGTTAAGACTGGCGGGGAATGCTATAATGAATAATCGGCTGTTTGCTGTCCAGTTGAGTTCTCTCAAGTTCCTCCAGTTAGAATATGTTTAAACTTCTAATTTTGTACCATTGTCA